>JAIGNY010000316.1:615000-745000 GCA_020152595.1 Chiridota heheva | reverse complement strand
GGTTGCCGACGGAAGGCCAGAACCTCTTCGCAGGTCACTTCCGAGATGTCCTGTAGCTCCAGGCTGGCTGACAGGATGATCTTAAGAAGACTCAGAAGCTGTTGGTGAAGAGCAGCCTTTGACATCTCCACCTGCACGTCCCCGGGCCGCAGCCTCCGCGAGGGGCTGAGGCTCGGCTACCCAGTGGCAGGCAGCGATTGCGCAAAGCCTGACACAGCTTCTTCCACTTGCCAGGAGTCCACTTCATGGACCGGCAGAGTGAATAAGAGAGCTCATTCCCCTCTGCATGCAGAGCGAGCGCCTCTTCCGCACGAGGGTGGGAAAAGGCATGGGGCAGCGCCTGTGACCCACCCCCGAAGTCCCCGCTGACAAGCAGTCAGGTCAGAGGGCGTATGGGGAAATTCACCGAGGCATGGGGGAAATTCACCGAGGCATGGGGGAAATTTACCGAGGCATGGGAGAAATTTACCGAGGCATGGGAGAAAGTCACCACAGACAAGTTGGTGCTGAGAACCATTTGTCAGGGCTACCGTCTGGAGATCACAACCCCCACCCTGATGCCTCGCCTTGGGCAGCCACGTTGAGTTGTTGAGGACAGAACACACAAGTGTAGTCATAAGAATGGCTCAGGACTTATGGTGGGTTATCAACCTCCTCCAAGTCCAGTTTAGTTCCTTCCTAGACTTCCAAATTTCTGGGAGCAGTCCTGGATTTCATACAAGGTCTTATACACCGACAGAGGAACTAATCCCAGCTGTGAAGGCAGGAGCCAATGTCCTATTCTTGCAACTGGCGTCGCCAGAGAGTGTTGCTGGTATTCTTAAGATACCTAGCCAGTCTGGTAGATGTAGTCCCAATGTGCAGGTTTCACATGCAGGATTTACAATTTCATTCACTGGATCATTTCGTCTCATCCAGGAGGGACCTCAGTGTTCCCGTCCCCTGTACACAGGCAGTGGTCCCCCACATAATGTGGTGGTGCGTCCACTCGCTCCTTTCACAGAGAACTGTTTTCCCACCCGCTGGACCTTTACTGTCAGTGATGAAAGACACGTCTTTGACAGGGTGGGAGCGCATTTAGCGTGGTCCCAAATCACAGGATTTTGGACGGGCACTTGGTGCAGACTGCACATATGTTGGAACTAAAGGCAGTGCTCCGGGCTCTTCTTCATTTTTTACCACAGGTATGGAACAAGACTGATATGCACCAACAACACCATGGCTGAGGCGTATATCAACAGACATGGAGGCAGGAGATTCTGGATCCTTGCCAAGACCCTTCTGTCTTGGTGCATGACAAACAAGTTGAGCCTTCAGGCGGTTCACCTGCCAGGCAAGGAGAACACGATCACAGATCTGTTATCTTGCCTCAAGGAGCCTTTACAGAATAGGTGGTTGACTCTTGGTCTCCATGATGTAGATCTGTTCGCGTCCATGGACAACCACAAGCTTCCAACTTTTTGCGCTTTGACCCTCGACCCAAGGGTCTGGAGAGTCGAAGAATTTATGATCAGGTGGTCCCACTTCGTGGGCTACCTTTTCCGCCATTCACTCTAGTAGGAGAGTACTAAACCAGTTTCTTGCTACGGCGCCTCTTGGTGACAGTGGGTCTCTTGTTGTGTCAGTTTAATCTGAAAAAATCCATCAATACAGTCAATGGTTTTCGGACAGCCATAACAATTATCTACCGGGGCTTTCCAGATGGGTCGATCATCACTAATGCGCGGCCTCTGGAAAGATTAGTTCAAGGAATGTTCTTAGAAAAACCTTCAATTCGGAACCTTACTCCCCCAAGGGACATGCAAATACTTCTTGAAGCGCTAGCACGGGCTCTGTTCGAGCCGCTGTCTGTGTGTCCGCTTAAAGAAATGACGATCAAAATGGTTTTCTACTCTCCACGGCCTCTACCAGACGGAGAGGTGCCGTTCACACACTTTCGCCTAAAGAAGACCACATTTGCTTCGAATCTGGGGTGTATGGCTTGTCCCAGAACCAGCTTTCTTGGCCAAAAATCAAACTTTAGAGTTTCTACTGGAAGAGATTTTCCTTCCGTTGCTCTTTGACACATCAAAGAACAGGGTCTGGTGCCCCGTTCGATGTCTCAATCACTATATTAAACGTACACAATCCTTACAGAATGACGTCAAAGCTTTAATCGTGTCTTTAGAAAATCCGCATAGCACCGTTTCACGTGATACGATTTTGCAATGGATTGTTCAAGCAATCACATACAATAAATCCACATTGTTCACGGAACAAGCAGTTAAGGCACATCAGGTACAAGGCATAGCTACATCAATTGCGCTATTTGGTGGGGCTTCCCTCAGTGAGATTCTTCACATTGCAGTATGGAAAACACCAGCCACGTTAGTCTCCGCATATCTGAATGATATACCAGACTACCAAGACAGAGTTGCAAGGCTGTTCTTTCCCTTTCATGAGGTGAATATCCTTGTATTTTTTTTTTCTTTCACGTTCTCTCGTTTCACTTATGATTCACCCATTGATTTATGAACGTCTTGGTCACTTACTAATGAATTTCGGCCACTGTTTCAGCATGTTTGATTCATTTTCTTTCACTAACAAAATTTTTGCCATTGTTCAGGCACTTTTTATTTACTTTTTATTTCATTTTATTTTACTAATTTAGGTTTGCCGTTGTTCAGAAAATTTTAGTTCCTTGGTTTACTAACAAAATTTTGCTGTGTTAATGTACTTTCTATTTCGTTTATCTTTAGTAATGAAATTCCGCCGCTCTTCTGGCAGTTTCCGTTTAGTTTAACTTACGCATAGTTTGTTCCCCTCATGTTTAATAGAACGGTTCCGGTCCTCTGGCGAGCCTCATAAATTCTCGCCATTAAGTGTTGTTTACAGTTTGACTCTGTTAACATGTGTTTTCCGGCATCTAACACATATTTAGTTGACGTCTTGCCGCTGTTATTTTTAACAGGTTGTTCCCTGTTCCTTTGTTATAACTAGGAGTGGTTTACTATTTTATGGTAATTCCTATTCGGAGGTTTTTCGTCCTTAGGAAGATTTGGAATCTAATTCTTTAAGTAGGATAAAACTAGTGCGAGTATTAGGACCTGGCTTTTAAAAATTGGGCTTCTACCTGAACTCCCTTCCTTCCTATTCTCGGTCGCAATCTGATTGCATATTTATAGCATGGAAGGTAAGATATAAGTTGAAGTTAATTCACCCACTTAGTGTAGCAGGGATATTTTTGAGAGTTATACTTGCCTTCCATGCGTCCCGGCCGGCCTCCCCTCTCGTTCAGGCCTTAGTGGAATGTTAAGTGAGGAATATTAGAGGTATTATGGAGGTTAGGGCTGGGTTGGTAATTACGTTTTTAATGTCTGTTAGAAGTGCGTTAGAGTCTGGTCATTAGACCAGATTTTATATCTATATATATAAGGTAAGTATAACTCTCGTAAATATCCCCCTATGCTTAGCGGGGTATGTTTGCATGTATGTGTATATGTATATAAATATATATGTATGTATATATATATATATGTATGTATATATATATATCTATATATGTTATATGTATATATATTTATATATGTATGTTAATTTATATATATTTATATATATATATATAAGGTAAGTATAACTCATAGATATCCCTACTACACTTAAATATATATTATATATGTATATATGTATGTGTATATATATATATATATATATATTTTTATATATAAATATATATAATAATATGTATGTATAAATGTATGTATATATATATATAATATATATATATATATATATATATATATATATATATATATATAATATATATATATATATGTATATATATATATATAAATATATATGTATAAATATATATATATATATATATATATATATGTATGACCAGGGCATCCGAAAATTTGTTTTTCATTGAATTTGACATTGCTAGCATCCATTTTCGTTTCTGTATGTATGTATGTATGTATATATATATATATATATATATATATATATATATTATATATATATATATATATATATATGTATATATATATATATATATATATATATATATATATATAATAATATATATATATATATATGTATATATATATATATATATATATATATATATATATATATATATATATATATAATAATAACCTGGCAGACAGCTGTTATGAACCCCAACCCTTCCCCAGCCATAGTGACATTAGGCTGGAATATGTTTATAAAACCATGCAATGAGCTGTTGGGTAAGCTGTCATGATTTTCCCTGTCATGAGCTGTTGGGTGAGCTGTCATGATTTTTAGCTCCACCCATACACAGAGTGTATGAGTGGAGATTATCAAATCGTACGTGACCTCTCATATGTGCCTGTACTAACTTTTGCTTAAAAATGCATCTCCTCCTAGGTTTTTACAGTTTTGCTCTTGAGATTCTGGCTCAAGCGAGATTTTTGTATCTAAATTTAAGCTTGTATTTCGTTAAGAGATATTCCATGTATTTTTTTAATTAGAGCTCTCGAAAGGTTTTAACAAAGTATAAGATTTTATGGTAATTTCGCTAAAAATAGCTCTATCCTATTCGCGTTTCGTACCGGTACCGCTCCTGGCCATGGTATTGGTCAGTTGGTATACACGCATGTTTATTAGTTCCTTGTATGGACATATATGTTTAATCATATCGCAGTATTTTCCAATCAGAATTCGAACATTCTGCTATGAATATGCAAATTCTCGTAATCTTATTTAGGTCACGCTGTATCGGATTGGATTACCGAGTTGTATGATAGGTTATGACATAGCCTAGAAGATAACGTGTGAAGTTGTTGTTTGATCATTTTCGCTTGTCGTATAGTAAGTCTCAAGTGTCAGTAAGTTTTGTGCTACATTGCATCGCGGGCTAGAGTGTTATACTTCAATCCACTAACGTTAAGGATAAAGTTTTGTTGGGTTGGTGAACGCAGCGGCATTGCGTAAACCGTAATTTGCCGTATGGGCAGCAGATTGCCAGAAATACAAGTTTGTTTCAAACCTATAAGTTTTCGTGGACACGTGGAAGAATCATCGCTGGGTACGGTAGTATTCAATGGGGCATCCCAGGGCTGCTAATAAGGTTGTGACGTTTAACCGTTTAGGAAATCATGCTACGTGTAAACGAATGTTAATTCAATTTTTATGTTTGCTTTTTCAAGTTCGCATAAATTCACGAAACCATCTAACCAACCTTATTATTTCAATCTTTACCCGCTATGTCATTGCCTTCACATTTTTTACCCGGGGCGTTATGCATATCACTAATTATTTTCACGGTACTTGGGATGGGATGCATGGAATGTAGCTAGCTTGTGCTCATGAGGAAGGCGCTAGGCCCAGGCTAGCACTCATTAACATAACCCGTCAAATACACACAAGAAATTTCCGCCTATATCCCTTAATTATCAAATCACAATACACATCACCCAACCACTGATCGGTGTAAAGTAAATTCTACCCCTAGTAAATTTTGGCCTCCCGGCTCTTATTTCCTAGGAAATGTGGGCCCCAGACAATTAAGCCGTAGCCATCCAGTAAATTTGTTCCCCCCTCATAGTAAAACTACGCTAGGAAATTTGGGCCCGCCCCTTCTTTCCTATGAAATATGGAGACAACAACTTTAATTCTTTTCCAATCTACCTATTCCTAAAGTTGGCCCAGAAGAATTTGCGTTAAAGGTTAGAAACACACAAGTCATGAATCAAACCACGGTAGCGATGCAAAGAAATCAAAATTCATACGCAACGATGTCCTTTGGCCTATCGTTGAAAGTATCCCAGCTTTTAAGAGTTCTAATGTGCAGTGAAAACATTAAAGAAATTCTCGTTTCACATCAATTGTGATAAAATTACAGATTAATTCGTGTCTTTTATTATTTACTTCAAAGAGTAACAAATATTTCAAAACTAATAATTGTATTTACGGACGGATTAAATGTTTGCCTGGGTATTGTTATTGTTTTTACGACCGGATTACTAGGGAGTTGTTGCTTGGATTACGAATCACAAAATCAGCACGTGTTGTCATAAATTAATGCGGTAATAGCCTGCTCATGCTCAAAACTCGGTAATATTCTCACGCCGTGTGATCTGTCATCCCCACTTGCGGAAGTCACACGTGGTCGCTATAGCGTCTCTTAACCGAGTACTTACGGACAACAAACAATCATTCTCGGTTTTTGGGGAAAAAACTTCAAACACTTGAATATTTATTGCTATATAACAGCCCCATTAGTGCTGATTTGGGTGAAAATACATTGGCTAAATCATTCAAAAAGCTATGCCAAGTGCACTAAATTATACTGTGCAGCAAATTAGACCGCATCACTGCTCTAAACGCATTTTGGCAGTGACCCAGATTTTTCTCGCAGCAGTAGCGACATCAAAGGGGAATTACGTAATCCCGATGATTATCATTACATGGATAGGATGAATGTTAAGTATTATATTTCGAGTGTTTCCTTAAGTTTGAACAAACAGAAAAACGGGGAAGAACCAATTTTAATTTCATATTAAAGTAGCCATGCTAGTTACGCGAAACTTACATTATGCGTTCATATCAAGGTTTTTATTTAGGTCCTATCATCAATGATGACTTGAAATCGACAGAGGCGGCGGAGCTGGGAAGGATGAGATCATGGAGCTATAAACTTAGTTTATAGCTCCATGATGATGCAGAAAAGCATTTTCATACAATGAATCGTTGACACTTCAGGGCCGTAAATTCACATCTTCAACGTGAAGGAGCTTGCTTGGCTTCTTATCCAAACTTGGGGTCACAAGATACGAATTGAAACTCAAACAAATCCCCTCCCCCTTCCCCCAATTGTGTATTTTTGTATTCTATAGGCCTATACCTAAAAAGTAGGGGAATATGTATCCCGGGAATCACGGCAGTACGCTTTTTCCGTAGCGAAACTGAAACTAAACAAATTGGAAGTCCTATGCACAAAAAATCGAACATGCAAACGTCATAGCCTAACATATTTTTTTAAATACATGTAGATGGTTGCTAATGTTCGTAATTTTGTTTTAAAATGTATTGTTGCAGAATATGCTGCACTCAAAGTGACCTTTGCTCTCCGATAACGTCGGTAATCGACCGTTACATAGTGGAAACCTCCATTAACTCCTACATTAAAATTACTACAAAACGGCTTACAACTTTTGTTAGAAGCATATTTTTTCAACTGTCACTATTCTGAAATAAAAGAGGTAGTATGCTGCATATACCCGGCCCTAAGTTCGCGAATACCGAGGGCCATGAAATCAGGTGCGTTATTTTTTTTTTTAAAGAAGTATTAAGTATTTTCTCTCGTTTCTTTCTTTTTAGTGAGATAAGTATATTTTATCCTTGTATTATCTATTTTATTTCTTTACTGTTAAGCATGCAACAGTAGTTTCTTTATTTTTCATTTGCTTTATGTTTATTTTAATAACCTTCTGTTTTCGTTCTGCGCGATTTTTAAAATTTTTAATTCTTGTTCCTCGCATTTCAGATACTGTCATGTCTGGCATAGGAATCAAAAAGATTTTTCTTCTATTCAAATTGTTTACCTAAATCAAAGGAGACATATTCTTGCTTGTATGACCCTGGGATTACCATTATCAAACACTAAGGGCCGTAATTATTGGAAAGTCTTCCCTGCCCCCTGGCCACGCACCACTATATACCCAATATTTAAATAAAAATGTGTTTTAAAAACATGTTAGCCTCAGATGTGTGTTAGGGTGTGGTGCGTTAAGCCTGTCCCCATCTGTGAGTAAGAACTCCGACGTGAGCATGATAATTTTGAAGTTTATGTTGTACGTCCCAGAAAGAAGTTACACAATATCCTACAGCAGCAACTACTACAAACTGACAAAACGATATATGAATACAACATTTATAGGCCTACCCTCTGTGTTCCCCGCCATTATGAGGGAATACTCCCCACAATGGGGTATTCCCCTCTCTACCTATTTAACAATTTTCTTTGTCTCCTGTTGTATAAATAAAATTGCTCTCCACACGACCGTGGCAGTTACACTTGTATTTAGCTATTGATCCCATCCAATATTTTAGTCTATTTGCCTACTGGGGACAAGAAATACCAATAAAAATAGATACGTTGGACTAAATTTACCATCCCATTTCCTGTAGCCACAACCGCCTCTGCCCAACGCTGTTTCTCCCCCCCCCCCCTCCCTCCCCTCCACCCTCCCCTCCACCCTCCCCTCCACCCTCCCCTCCACCCTCCCCTCCACCCTCCCCTCCACCCTCCCCTCCACCCTCCCCCTCCACCCTCCCCTCCACCCTCCCCTCCACCCTCCCCTCCACCTCCCCCCCTCCACCCTCCCCTCCACCCTCCCCTCCACCCTCCCCTCCACCCTCCCCTCCACCTCCCCTCCACCCCCCTCCACCCTCCCCTCCACCTCCCCTCCACCCTCCCCTCCACCCTCCCGCTCCACCCTCCCGCCTCCACCCTCCCGCTCCACCCTCCCGCCTCCACCCTCCCGCTCCACCCTCCCTCCCCTCCACCCTCCCCTTCACCCTACCGCTCCACCCTCCCCTCCACCCTCCCATTCCACCCTACCGCTCCATTCTCCCCCTCCACCCTCCCCTCCACCCTCCCCTCCACCTCCCCCCCCCCTCCACCCTTCCCCTCCACCCTCCCCACCCTCCCCCCTCCCCCTCCACCCTTCCCTCCACCCTCCCCCTCCACAGGTAGGTCGTTTTAAATAAATTATTTCTACGTGGATGTTTGGAAATACGAAGATTTTTGTTAAGTTCAAGGGGAAAACAGTAATTTCTTCATCAATTATGGTAAAAAGTCAAATGAAACACAATTAGGGGCATAACTTTAAAACGAAATTCCATTATATTTCATATGTATGTTTCTTTGAAGTCACAAACAAATTTGGCAGCATGATTTCTATGTTATGTTTCGTTGTTCATTAAACAAGATTTTTTTAACAGTATTTGACAAAGAAAGTACATGAAATATATGATTTTTTTATCGGGATAATAATTTATCTATTTAAGAACTAATTATGTAAGAATAAAAACACCAGATATCAATATTTAAGTAACGATCGTACATGTCAACTTGACTTTCACACACTCATACGAGAAGCAGGAAGTGCATGTTTGCACATTACATAGTGAATATAACGTAGCGTCTTTCAAGTGGTGGATTAGCATGGGTTGCTATGGAAGGTCTATTAATAAGAACCGACGACGAGCGAGTAAACGCACATTTACAATGACGGGTTGTCACCTGCGTAATCGCTATGATAGTAACAATGCTATCATGAAACGCTTAATACGATCCGGACGAAAACACACAGGTAATGACGTGTGAACAGACATAACATCAACAACCAAGTCAATGTCCACGGCCTTTGATAACCAGTTGTGGTGCACTGGCGTGTCTACCCAACCCAGGCTTGAACCCAGGACCTCGTGGTCTGTAGACATGTATGATAACCGCTACACCACAGTAGGTAGATAATTGTTAAGAACCTGGCGAAGATTTCGCTTTATACTTGCGTTAAAAGGGCGCCCACTTATGACAACTGGCTTTACGGTTAAACGGTTATGGACCGTAATGGTGACAGCTGTACATTTATGATAAAATGCTGTCACAACCTTAGCTGCTAGTTTGGCGATTACTGGCTAATTATAACATATTTGGCCGTTTTGAAACATGTTTGGTTAGTAATCTTTTTTCAGTACCGCCAAATGAAATTAATCTAACATTTATGAAGATTAATGTGTAAATGTTAAACTTTTGTTATGTTTGCAAAATGTATTTTCTAACTATATGTTGTGGTGGAATTTACCTATGACCTCGCCAACGCATTAATCAAGTGAGACATGATGGCACCATGCATTGAATGTCACATAGCTTTGTTAGAAGCATAATTTTTCAGACATCGCTATAACATGAACCTCATCGCACCCACCGCAAAAACTAAGTCATTACTGAGAACCAATCTGACAGTCATTCACAACTAACCTCGTTTGGCACATATGACCTGACTGTTAAGGTGCCATTACACCCAAACAAACAAACTGAATACAACTCATACGGGAAAGTTGAAACTCTTGAATTTTTAACATGATGAATAATTGCCCACAAATGGAATGCACCTCAAATCAAACTTTAAAAACATTATAAAAGTACATATGACAAAAAAAAAATCACTGAAAGCAATCAATTCTTCTTGCATTGTAATGGGTTGAGCTATAACATCATTGATGTCTAGTTTTTAGTTTCAATAGGTGTTCAAAACCTGGCAGGACGCTTACGTGACAACCCTTTCCCCCTCTCTCTCTCCAGCCAAAGCGGTGTTGGGGCTTGATGTATAAAACATGGAAGGCAGCTCTCAGTACCCCCCTCCCCCTCCCCTTGTAAAACTGGGACTGGAGGTACATGTAGTTTTCATGATGACACCCCCTCTCCAGCCATAGTGACATTAGGCTTCGATGCAGACAACTGCCGTGACTCCCCTTTCCCAAAAAGTTTTAATAGATGTGTAAAACCTGGAAGGTATCATTGATAAAAACCCACTCCCTCATATTGGGGCTTGAATATATGTATAAAACATGGGAGGGCTGCTTTTATGACAGCCCCAGCCAAAGTTGCCTTGACTAGATGTATCAAACATGGAGGGCAGCTTTTGTGACAAAGCCCACCTCTTTCCAGTCAAAGTTGCCCAGACTAGATGTGTATCAAACATGGAGGGCAGCTTTTGTGACAAACCCCACCCCTCCCCAGTCAAAGTTGCCAAGACTAGATGTATAAAACATGGAGGGCAGCCAAGGTTGCCCTGACTTATGTAAAAACACTGCTTCAATTAGTATAGAACTTCTGAACAATATACTGTATATGCTACCCATGTTTGCAGTGTTATATTAAAACTTGACAATAAAACCTGTCAATTGCTTAAAATATGAACGACTTATTTAAAGAGAAGGTGAAAATTGATTGTGCTATTTAATTCAAACAAAACAAAGGTCCTTCATTTATTGTTGAAGTCTATCTGGAATGTGGTAGCTGATTCAGACTGGATTCACTTTTAGGGGGACATCTTTTCATCAAGATTGAAGTGTTCAGGACATGTCTGAAAAGATGTCATGCCCAGCCTATGACGAGTATGTGCCCTTGTAAATTCAACGAAAGGTCCTGCAGAGATAAAGGTTTAAACATGGACAGGTAGAGATTTTATGTGACTGGTCTGTATATTTTGCCAAAATCATATCTTAGTAGTTTCTGAGTTATAGCTATTCAAAAACAAATTAAATTTCTGTCACTGAAAATCATCAGACTGTTTTCTCCTGCAGAATTGTGATTAAAAGTATGATGGAGATGCAAAACCTCATTGTTATATTCAAGTACTCCCATTCTAATAAGGTTGGTGATGGATTGAAAAACATTCAGTTAAGAAAATATAAAGGTTGTGAGGTGACAAATTTTCATTAAAAATTGAATAATTAAAGTTATTTTAATTAGGCTTTAAAATGGTAAATTTGTATAGATTTTTAATTATACTTTTTGCTATTTTAACCAAGTGCATATTTTCTTCCAATTAAACTGAAGTTGTTGCTACTGCGCATGTTTATAGACTTTTCAAATCTGAATCGGCAATTTCCGGATAAGTAATTTAAATAATGTCACATGGCCGAGATTCACGTGTCCATAATGGACCAATTATATACCAGAGGAATCTTATTGACCAATAAAATACTGGAGGAATCTTGGCCATATCCACAATTCATGCACGGTATATGGGACCAAGCTTATGAAGAAATGTTTTCAAGTACACGCATCATACATGCATTATACATGGTGGAAATACGCGCGTATTGCTGCCCACAATTAATTCCTCAAACCTGCACCTGATTGTTTGGGAAACAGGAAAAGTTCCCCTAGCATTTGATTGGTCGAATTACTAAAGAAATCGATTTGAAAAGGTCTATAGATCTTTAATCAGTCAAGAAATGAAAACACTAAAGAAGATGATCTTTATCACATCTTGACCATTAACAGATAGATTTTTTCCACATACTGTAACTGTTTCTTTTCTCTTATACAGGAGCTTAAATGATGCTAGATGCATTTGCGGCATGATGGCAAATATGGGCGATGAGCACTTAGCAGCGAGCGAGCAAACTAGCAGAGAAGTGTGCCGCGACTTTTTGCGTAAAACTTGTAGTCGTGGCCAGAGCTGCAAATATTTTCATCCAATAGATGAGGATAAGAAACTTGAGTTTTGTCATGACTATCAGAATTCAAACTGTATGAGATCAAATTGTAGATTCCTTCATTGTTCAAGAGCTGAGGAAGATTATTATCATCAGACAGGTCACCTACCAGCTGATGTTGATGAACCAGCCAGTAGAT
The DNA here is from genome assembly GCA_020152595.1 of Chiridota heheva. Classification (NCBI taxonomy): domain Eukaryota; kingdom Metazoa; phylum Echinodermata; class Holothuroidea; order Apodida; family Chiridotidae; genus Chiridota; species Chiridota heheva. The sequence continues at coordinate 732,597 of JAIGNY010000316.1, read as the reverse complement.
CTGGGGGGAAGTCCGGTTCACATGGTGGTCGTAGTAGCCCAGATGACATACCACTATGTCTTGAATTTCTTGGGGGTGCCTGCAAACGTGGTATCAAGTGCAGGTATCGCCACCAGAGCCTAGGAGATATTCAGTATGATGAACGAAAGAGACAAAGTCAGTCATACAATGGGAGAGATCATTTCTCATCCAAACATGAGTCATCATTTCGGGATGAATATGCTATTGATCGTGCTCGCAGACGCTCAGCTGCATCGCCGCGCTGCCAAGCTATGCAAGACAAAGCAGATATGATGAATATGCTTATTTTGATTCTGATATAGGGAGAGGGAGACCAATGAGGGATTACGAAGAAGACAATTTTAGACTACAGCGTAAGGTTGATGCTTTGCGTAAACAGGTAGATGACCTTACAGCAACAAATGAGGTCTTGCTTGAGCAGAATGCACGCCTTCGCGCCGCTAAAGCTGAGGCATCAGTTTTGCTCGCAGAGTCACACCTCATAAAATCGACATCAGCCTTCACACCGGCCCAAGTTCACCTCACTGCAGCAAATGTTGGTACTGTTCCCTACCCTGCTAGAATTGCGGCTGGTCACCCTACGGCTCAGACTGTATCTGTTGGACCTGTGGCACCTGGGTCCCAGGTTATCACAACAGATCTACAAACCCTACCTGTGTCAATTACCCAAGCCGGTATGCCCCCAGGGTCCCTTGCATCTGCCATAACTGCCCAAGTTCCAGCCATCTCTTCTGTCCCACCCACCATAGGGGTAACCTCCTCGATGCTTACATTCCCATTAGCCACACTACGCACAGTTGCAACCCCAAATCGTTTGGGACCTTAGAGTAACTCTTTGCCATGAACCAAAAATTGACCCACATCCCACCTATTAAAATTTCTGAAATAAAGGATTCCTTCCTTCGTATCGTACTAATAATTGGTTGCGACTCTAGGTTTGGTATAGGATTCCTTCCTACCTATCGTACTTATAATTGGTTGCGACTCTGGGCTTGGTATACCTCCAGCTAGTGCTGCAATTCTCCAGAAATTATCAAGCTTTTTCCCCAAAAGTGTGTGTGGGGAGGGGCAAGAGGTGAATTATCCAAAATGTACTGATTTCGTTTATATTTACTGAAAACTACTGTATATGGGGCTGGAGGTAGGACAAGAGGCAAATTTTCTCCCAAATGTACTGAATTTTTAAGTATCTACTGAAAACTATATGAAAGAAAGTAGGGGAAATATCCCCCTCCCTCCCCCTCCCTCCCCCCTTGAGCTCCAACCCTCACCCCAAATTCTGCCAATGGTCACCCATGTATCCTATGAACAGTACTGTATGTTTCCCCCTTGAGCCCCCCCCCCCCTGAGCCCCCTCCCCTTGAGCCCCCTCCCCTTGAGCCCCCTCCCCCTTGAGCCCCTCCCCCTGAGCCCCTGCCCCCTTGAGCCCCTGCCCCCAAATCCTGCCAATGGTAACCCATGTATCCTATGAACAGTACTGTATGTTTTGTTGAACAGTGTACTGTATTGTGTGATAATTATACAATCACCAATCCGTTATAGATACAAATCATGGTCTGTAAATGATGTGTGCATAGTTTTGCAATGCGTTTATTCTGAGGGAATGATTTTTTTGTGTACCTCTTCAGTGACTCATTACATGCATGATTCTTATCAAGCACTCACTTTATTGAATAATTGAATTTGTAAGGTTTTCATTGTTTCTCTTAAAGATGCTTTCAACTTGTTAACTACTCTCTTCTGGTTTCTAGGAAAATCAAATTTGTGTGTGATTGGTGAAATTTCTAGAAATAATATGATCTCAAAACTCAATATTCTGTTGTTAGAGCCATATGACATGGTCGAGGGCTACTGCACTGCACATAACATACTGAAGGTTATCACCTAAATGCAAATTGTTTAAAAGACATGGAAAAAATTCCCAGCAGATTAATCTATGAATGCCCTGTACATTAAGCACCAAAAAGGCAGTCACTTCTTATGTTCATGTCAAAATGAACTTTTCTTGGAGAAACAATACATGTATGATATAGCTGATAGAAAATATACCTATACATTGGTGACGAATGGTGGAAGGAAAAAAAAGAGGACCAAAGCTGGTTGGACTTTTTGGGGGAACAACCAGAGCAGTGGCAGCTAGCTGACAAGGATGACTGGAGGCATTCTGTGAAGGTCTTATGCACCACCTGGCACGAATCGGATAGGTGAGGTGATGGTGTTGTACTAGTGAGTACATATATTCAAAATGAAATTGTTGTATTTTGTCAAGATATCTAATAGCATTGTTTATTTGACACTTCACTGCAAGTGTTCATAACTGTGGTACTCCCTTTCAAAGCAGAAGCTTGGAATCGACAATTGCCAATTGTGTTTACTTTGTAGTTGCCAACTCAGAAAAAAACTGGCGACCATGTTCCCCCATTTCCAAAATTTTGATTGCCAAAATTGTCAAGTTTCTTGCTAGTACGAAAAATCTTACTGTTTTAGTTTATAATTTTGGATAAAAAATCCTTCTTCCCCGCGATGCTTTTCCTGCAGGAATAATTCAACTTCATACTTTAATAAAAACTCTTTTTACTTTCAAAAATGCTCAAAACAATTATCGAAAGTAGACTTGAGCGACAAAACAAACAATAATATGATCATTTACCATCATATACTGTTGCTCAGTAATATGATATCGTACAAATTATGTCGGCGCCATGGCAATGGGGACAAAGTTGCGGTGTAAAAATTCATGATTTGGATTGCCAGTAATTTTGGGACTGTAAATGAAGATATTTCATGCTACATTTTCATGCTACAAAAATATTGAATTTCATTAATGTGCATAGTGGGCGGGGCTTAATATGATTTTCTGAAAAAAGCTTGTAAACACTACTGAATCTCAAGAACGGTAAACTGGATTCATGTTATATTCGGTACATACATAGCCCATGGTCCGTAAATGTGCCCTATTGTTTTTGATGGTGATGTCATGCATATTATTTAGTAGGGGGGGCTTAATGTAAAAATCTGTAATGTTCATATTTTAGCAACGCATACCTATTTTGTTTCATATTTGGTATAATTATGATATTAGCTAGTGTGTATATGTTCGTGATGTAAAAGCATTGAATTTCATTAATATGCGTAGTGGGCAGGGCTTGATATAATTTTGCTTAAAAAAAGCTTGTATACATGGTATAAGAACGGTAAACTGAATTTACGTGTCTATTTTGTTTCATAATTGGCATAATTATGATGTTATGTAGTAGGTGGGGCTTATATGGTAGGCGGGCCTTATATAGTGGGTAGGGGCTTATATAATGGGTGGGGCTTATATAGTGGGCGGGGCTTAATGTGATTTTGCTGAAAAAGTTCTCAACAATGGTAAACCGGATTCATGTCATATTTGGTACATAGATAACCTATGGTCCATAGATGTGCCCTATTGTTTTTGATGGTGATGTCATGCATATTATTGAGTAGGTTAGGGTTCTAGCTACGATGGGCGGCGCTAGGTGGGCCCGCCCAGGACTCACAATTCCCGCCCACCACTCGGCTTTAAGATTCACTCTTTCGCCCAGCACTCAGAAGTTCAATTCGGTTAAATAATTAAGTGTTTAAACAGATCTCCTTTTAATCTCGCTCTATTTATGTCATCTACTGATTTACACACATAACATACATTACGCACATTAAATTCTGATCAAAACAACTGAACTATAGGAATTTAACACAATTGAATGTACATATTTCATAAAATCACCCATACACGAAGCTCTTTGCATAAACGTACATACATGCACACAGTTCAGGTTCATGTTTTAATCCTTGTGAATCACTGCTGGCAGCTTGCCAAGTCCGTCACTTAACATACAAACAAACTTTAACAAAGTAAAAATTACACCCCCAAAGGCCCAAGGCGTGCTTATAGACCAGTCAAATGTAAGTAACCAATCACGTTTGTTATAAACCCCATATGCTCTTAACATTATAACAGACTGATCAATATTCTTTGTTTTGTGGGGGATTTAATATTAATAAAAGTTGTTGCGTAGTTCATAGGAACATGTGCCGCTTGGCTTTCGTCAAACGATACTGGGACGAAAATGAAAGCGGTAAAAAATTTGGGCAAGATAAATAACAATAGGAATTGAGAGACGAGTTTCCGGCATATGTTTGTACTTTTTTTTTGAGGGGGGGAGGGCACTTCGACACTTGAATATCCATTGTATTTTGAATATCCATTGTACATAAAAAATATTTTGTAAATTCTACTACCTTTTTCATTGACAATTTGTCAATAGAAGTGGACTAAATTTGAACAGTTCTTTATGGGAGAGGGGTGTAAACCCTGGAGTAGGTGTACACAAAAATGTCCTTGACCCTTTTAAAAGGAGAGCATTTTTCATAACGTAGAAAACTTGAGGTAGATTATAAAGAAATACATGTACAAAGTGCTCCAACATCCTGCTGGGCTGATGATGATCTGCATGTTTTGAAATAAAAATGGTGGCTCCCGTAGAACTACGTAGCAGCATTAAAGTTTTGATAATTCCAAAAATGTGTTAGATAGCTTCGGGAGGTATGGAACCTGGTTAGAAGAAATGTTATTTTTTATTCTATCATATGAAAAAATGATTATATATGTCTCCTTTAATATGCATAGTGGGTGGGGCTTAATATGGTTTTACTGAAAAGAGCTTGTAAACAAGGTACTGTATGTGAAAAACGGTAAACTGGATTTATGTCATATTTAGTACACATATAGCCCATGGCTCGTAAATATTCCCCATTATTTTTTTATGGCGATGTCGTGCATATGAGTAGTTGGGGCTTAATGTAATATTCCTTTTTTAACAACCGCATGTCTGTTTTATTGCATATTTGGTGTAATTATGATGTTAGCTAGTGTACATGTTCATGATGTAAAAACCTTGAATTTCTTTAATTTGCGTAGTAGGCGGGGCTTTATATGATTTTACTGAAAAGAGCTTGTAAACAGTAGTTCACCAATGTTAAACTGGATTCATGTCATGTGGTACAAATGTAGCCCATGGTGTTCCCTATCATTTTTGGTGGTAATATGCATATTAATGAGTAGGCGGGTCTTAATATAGAAATCTTTAAATGCTGTTATTTTAAGAATCACGTCTGTTTTGTTTCATATGTGTTATACACATGATGTAGGCTAGTGTGTACATGTTCATTGTATGAAAACGTTGACTCATTAATATGCGCAGTGGGTGGGGCTTAATGATTTTGTAAACAAAACACAATATCTCAAAAACTGTGAACTGGAATCACATCATATGTGGTACACAGATAGCTCATATGTCTGCAGATGTGCCCTAATGTTTTTAGTGGTGATTTTGTCCATTTTAATGAGTAGGCAATAAATCAAAATCTTGAAATGCTCTTATTTTGACAATCACATGTCTGTTTTGTTTTAAATTTGTGATAATAATGATGGTAGCTAGTTTGTATGTGTTCATTGTATTAAAATGTTGACTTTCATTAATGTGCTTAGTGGGCAGGGCTTAAAATAAATTTGTAAACAAAAAGCTCGTAGATTATCTCAAAAATATGAACTGGATTCACATCATGTGTGGTACACAGATAGCTCATAGTATGCAGATGTGCCCTAATGTTTTTGGTGGTGATTTTATGCATATTGATAAGTGGGCAGAGGTTGGTGAAAATATGGAAAAAGTGATAAATGAGCAAGTGTGTGTCCATTTTGGCTTCATAATGGGCATGATAATATTGTTTATTGTGTACATGCTTATGCTATTAACGGATGTCATTATTATGCATGGTAGGTGTGGCTTAATGTGAAAGTGCTAAAAGATGTAAACACCATAACTATTCCATGAAAGATATCAAATTTATGCCATATGGCATACATCGATGGGTCATGGTCTAGCTGTACAGGGGTTCTAATGTGATAGTGATGTCATGAATAGTAATTAGTAGGCAGATAAATCAGCAACCATTTTTTATCATACTTGTTATGATAATGTTCTTACTTCTAGTGCAAATGCTAATGTTAACATTTTAATTGATCCGCATTGCATGGTGGATGTGGCTTTTGAATAAATATGCTGGAACAAATATTTCATAATATGCAATGACATGACAGTTTAAAAATTTGCATATTAGCTTATGAAAATAAAAGCATTGGAACCACAAAACCTTTTGGTTTAGGTTAACTCATGCAAAAATTTAAATGTATGACAGGCACTTAAAAATGATGGTAATGTATTCCTGCTAGAATATTATTGGGGTTAATTCATGCAAAAATTTAAATGTATGACAGGCACTTAAAAATGATGGTAATGTATTCCTGCTAGAATATTATTGGGGGCAAGGCAACTCATTTTATCAGAATTTGCTGCAGCACTTCAAAGAATTATGTTAGACATTAAAAAACAAAGCATTTACAAAAGAAAATACCAAGGTCAGCCTGTATACAGACAATTGCATAAATTATGGAAGTTGATGCCCGAGATGAAAAAATTATGTAAAAATGGTCAATATTTAAGCAATTTTAAAGAAATTTGGCTTTTTGATAGAATTTGAAGTAATTTAGATAATGTTGCTTTTACATGTCTATACCTTGAACTTATCTTTGGAGTATATAGGGCCCATACATAACCTACAGGTAGGCTGGTGTATGTACAGCCAATTTGAACAAAAGATATTCATATCCTGCTCTTTTGAACAGTAGTGATAAACGGACATGTAAAGAGTATTAATATAGTTGATCGTTAGTAACCTGTTGATGTTAATGCAGATAAGAAGACATCAAATTTACACAAAAAAACGTAGGCCAATGTAACAAGATAATGTAATTAAAAGGTAAAAGGGTTTAATTCAGGGCCAGTTGCTGAGTAGGTATTTGTTTATTTATTTCCAAGCGAGATCATATAAAACCAGACAATCACAAGTATTTAGTATTGATGGGGTAGTACAAGCAGAACATTTATTAATTGCATGAACCACAATGCAAATGAATTCCAAATACAGGGTTTGTACTGGTCCTAGAATTCCTGGAGAGTCTGGGGAAACTAAAAACTAATTTCCAGGCCTGGAAAGTGAGGGAAAATGTACAATTTTCCCAAAAGTCCATTTTTAAGAAAGCACATATTTTATCCCGATTTTCTCAATTTTGTGTAAGTGTGTAAAAAAGCGAGAAGGCATCATATGTAGTATTTATAGGTATGTGACTGTTTTAAAGGTCCTGGAATTTTCATTTGAGGTCCTTGAAAGTCATGGAAAAGTCAGGGAATTCTGCAAAGCTAAATGTGTATAAACCCTGAAATATCTGTTGTTGCAGTCCTGACTTTGCAAAATTGAATGCTCCCAGTATCTTGGAATTCAAATCTTTTGAAATTATTTAATTATTGTAAAAACCAAGAAAAAATAGTAACAGTGAAGTCGTATGATTTTCAGGTGTCTTGCATTGGATATTTCAAATATGTGAATCTTTGCGCAGTTTCCTAATTTCCCTAAAAAAGTAGTTTCAGTAAATGATGAGTAATAAAGAATCTTTCAAAGCGGAACAATTCTAGTTTTGCATTCATTTATATCTAGAGACCATACAACTTTGTCATTAGAAGAAAATTTCTCATATTAATCTTTATATCCTTAATATTCCACGGAGATTGTTTTCCTCTGCATGAGTGAATTTAAGAATCAATTTTAATTGCTTCAGGGTTCGATGCAGCGTTACATAAATAATGCACTAATGCTCAATTTCAATTAATTCTTCCTAATACCTTGAGATACATATATCAGAAGGTATTATTTATTATGATTGAAATGAAACCCAGTTACCTATTTATTATATTGGTAGAATGTTTTATATTAGGGAGAAAAAGTCACTTTTGCAAAACTTGTAATCCTACAAAGTACATTTCAATTAGGAATTTTACTCATGACAAACAGAAGATTGCTGCAAGCAAGTTTCTTTGTGAAGTTGTTACGTAAAAGAGAAAAATTCAGGTTTTTAGGGAAGATGGCATGCATTCTGCTGCAAAACTCTTGGTTTTCATTTAAGCATATCTAAATTTAAACCAGATGTATCTATTTCTTTACTGCGAATCTTGATGAGAAGCCAACCACGCACTATGCCACACTTTCTTCATCACTGAAATTATCCGAATAATGAATCAACCTCACTGTGATTTCAAAATTTATAATTGAACATGGTTCCAAATTCACCTGCCCCTGAATGCCTGATTAGCTTCGAACAAGAATTTGGTCAAGCATTCAAAATTAATTTGCCATATTTTCATCTACATTGTTGGTTTCACACAGCTGCTCCGATTTGTTAATGAATTTTTTTAATGAAAATGTAAGTTTGTTTGGTTATGACAGTTGTCGATCGAGTCACACATACCATTGATAATGTACACAGAATTTTGTTTTAGCATTTTCTTTACTTGTATTTTCTTTGCATGCATGTATATACTGTATTGAGGAGTACATTTCACATTAGAATGGAATTTCTTGCTGTAAATAAAAACTTTTGAGCTTTGTATAACCATGTCTAATATTGTTTCATTTATAAATTCCTGAGATTTAATAGATCAGGAAGAATATTGAAATACAGTCACCATTTCTGAAATGCAGAACGACTAAAAACTTTTAGTTTCCATTGTGCTTCTCTGATCTGCATCTAAACACCTATCTGATCACTCAACTTACTGTTTTAGCAAGATTACAATCATGCCCAGAACCTGTTCACTGTTTGTTGCGAATTCTTGCTTTGACCATGTTTGAGTTGAGAAGAGTACGTGGCGATATGATTCAGGTTTGTAAGTTCCTATCTGGTAGTGATGCTTTGACTTCCTGTTATTTCTTGCATGTGTGAGCTAACCCTCATGTGACACGTGGTAATAGTTTGAAGTTAACCAAAGAGTTCTCACGGATAGATATTTGGCATTTTAGCTTTTGGCAAAGAGTTGTTAATGAGTGGAATGGTTTGCCTGAGTGGGTATTAAGCGCTCGATTCTGTTCACAGTTTCAAGGTAGACATTGATAAGTTCTTTATTAACTCTGGGCATCTGATTTTTGTGTTAGTTTAGGCTTTTTATGGGGTGACTAACCATTCTTAGCCTGTAATCTTGTTATGTTATATGTTGAAATTTTAAAATAATTGCCAAGGGTTTCTTGCAATATGCACAACTTACAAAAAGTATGTATTGGGTTTGCCAAAGACATGAAAGAAGTTACCCTCTGAATTTGTCCTAACAGTTGTAAATAACCTTTCCATGGTGACCTGGTACAGTTTTATTTCACAATTATATTGGGGATGTCTTCACTTTCATTAAACCCGTTTGTCTTTGATAGTTAGATATCACAACCTATTTTTTTTTTCTTCCAATGTCAAGAATGCTCAGGGCCTAAAAGGACTGTATATGTGACCTTTAATTGTGATTATTTCCCACTTCGCATAAACCTTTAAAAATGGGGCAGGTGTGAAAACATTTCAAACCAATCTAGTGTGTCAATGTCAACTTATGGAGACAAGGATCGATAACTGACCAAATTGGAGACTGGAAAGTTGGCAGTTGAACAAACAGTGTTCACATTGAACTATGTTTTATGGCTGAAGAGAATTGAGTGTAATCAATTTAGTTGAACGGTGGATACAGTACTTTAGGGATATCAATCTCTTCTGACTGTGTTTGCTGTAAATTTGGATCGGACCGATTGAGATCTAAGTTAATAACTGATCCTTGTTCAAAGAAACTCTCAATGTTTTCACCAAATGTGTAAAGTGAATTGCCAACAATTTCAGTGAAAATTTAATTGAGCCAAAACAAATTGTGACAGTTGCATGCACTTAGAAACACCTTGTAGAAGTGTCATTACCCGGGCATGCATAATAACCTAAAACAACTAAAATAATCAATTTCTTCTCCAATACAAAGATCTAGTAAATGTGTTCAAAAATAGTCCCCTGAATTTTCATCTTCAATGTGATAGCATGAGGAACCTATGCGGTCATGAAGGCGTATGTGACGCCAAGCTTGTAAAAATGATATCTCAAGAACGGTAAAGTGGATTCAAATCATATACAGTATGATACACAGGTAGCCCATGATTCGTATATGTGGCCTATTGTTTTTGGTGATGTCATGCATATTAATGAGTGGGTGGGGCTTGATGTAAAAATCTTGAAATGCACGTTTTTTTAACAACCGTATGTCCAATTTGTTTCGTATTTGGTATGATGATGTTAGCTGGTGTCCACATGGTATAAAAACCTTGAATCTTAATATGCGCAGTGGTTTTGCCAAATAAAGCTTGTAAACACGAAATCTCCAGAACGACTGGTTAGATTGATTTCATATGTGGTACACATGTAGCTCATGGCCTGCAGATGTATCCTTTTAATTTTGATAATGATGTCATGCATATTAATAAATGGACGGGACTTAATGTAAAATTCTTGAAAACCCAGGGCCTAATGTAAAAATCTTGAAATACTCATATTTCAATAACTGTCTTTTTTGTTTCATATTCAGTGTAATAATGTTGTTAGCTAGTGTCAACATGCTTATGGTATAAAAACATAAAATGTCATTAATATGCATAGTGGGTGGGGCTTAAAGTTGTTTTGTCAAATGAAGCTTGTAAATACGAAATCTCCAGAACAACACATGACACATTGGATTTATGTCACATGTGGTACACATGTACAGTGTAGCCTATGGTCTGCAAATGTGCCCTATTAATTTTGGTGGTGATGTCATGTATATTAGTGAGTGGGCGGGACTTAATGTAAAAATCTGGAAATGCTCATACTGTATTTTGACAAGATTTCTGTTTTCATATTTGGTGCTATGTTATTATGCAATATTGTTATTTTATTAATGTGCATATGTAGTACATGATGTAAAATTATTAATATGCATGGTAGGTTGGATTTAATGTGGTTTTGCCAGTAATAGAGCTTGTAAACGTGAACACTTAAGAATGAAACATTGATATCAGATGTGACTGATTATAAACATTGTACAGTTATTCCTTTTGATTATAACTTTCACATCCAAAAAAATTAAAGCAGATCAGTTAATTGATGTGCATGTCATTCTTATGTTGAATTTTAGAGTTTCTTTATAATTTGTTTGTATTTTGATATAACAACACAGTAATTCATGTACATGCATGCTTGTTCTGCACAAAACACTAATTGTAACTTCATTACAATAGCCACTCAGTGGCTACCTTATACTAAATATTGATCATAATGTACTAAATATTAATCATGATTTTCCAAAAATTAATCATGATATACTGAAAATACACGATTATATACTAAATATTTATGATGATATATACTAATTATCATATACTAAATATTCATCATGATATACTGAAGATACACGATTGATATTGATTTGAAACAGTATTGATCGCATGCATTTGTATTTGATAGCGTATACATGTCTGAGTGGCGTTTACGAGAATGCATTCGGAACTGCAAATGCAACTAGTTTAACCACATGACTGTTTATGTTTGGTATAATTATGATGTTAGTTGGTTTGTACATGTTCATGATCAAAAAACGTTGAATTTCGTTAATATGCATAGTAGGTGGGGCTTAATTTGATTTTGCTGAAAAGAGCTTGTAAACACAGTATCTGAGCAACTGTATGTCCATTTTGCATATTGGGCATGATAATTATCAACAGGTATTAATACACATGGTGGGTGTGGCTTAATGTGAAAGTGCTAAATGATGTAAACACCATAAACAGTACATCAGATTTACGCTATATGTGGTACACAGATAGAACAGGTCTACGTATGTTTTAATGTGATAGTGATGCGACTACTCATCCATCTTCTCAGCCGATGCCATCCTTCTCAGCCGAGGCCATCCTCCTCAGCCGAGGCCAAAGCCGAGGCCATCCTCCAAAGCCGAGGCCATCCTCCAAAGCCGAGGCCATCCTCCAAAGCCGAGGCCATCCTCCAAAGCCGAGGCCATCCTCCAAAGCCGAGGCCATCCTCCAAAGCCGAGGCCATCCTCCAAAGCCGAGGCCATCCTCCAAAGCCGAGGCCATCCTCCAAAGCCGAGGCCATCCTCCAAAGCCGAGGCCATCCTCCAAAGCCGAGGCCATCCTCCAAAGCCGAGGCCATCCTCCAAAGCCGAGGCCATCCTCCAAAGCCATCCTCCTCGCTTGAATCCAAGGCCATCCTCCGAGGCCGAGGCCATCCTCCGAGGCCAAGGCCATCCTCCGAGGCAAAGGCCATCCTCCGAGGCAAAGGCCATCCTCCGAGGCCAAGGCCATCTTTCGAGGCCCAGGTTATCCTCAAGGCCCAGGCCATCCTCCGAGGCCCAGGCCATCCTCCGAGGCCCAGGCCATCCTCCGAGGCCCAGGCCATCTTCGAAGGCCCAGGCCATCCTCCAAGGCCGAGGCCATCCTCCAAGGCCGAGGCCATCCTCCAAGGCCGAGGCCATCCTCCTCGCCCTCAACTTTATTGAATACTCTCCGCTCAGCCACTTTGCCATCTTCTCCGACTCCAAGGCTGTCCTTACTTCATTACTCAAATGGGACAACCCCACATCTCACCCTCCGTAAACTCCTCTCACCCACCCCCCCCCCCCTCCCTTTTCCGTAGGAAACATATTCTTTTCTTCTAGATACTCAGCCATGTTGGCATCCCTGGCAATAACGGCTGATGCAGCTGCTTAGCTTGCCCTCACCCTTTCCCCTACCCCTTTTTCCAAAACCCTTCTGACATCAAACCGTTTATCACTTCTCTTGTTCATGGCCGCTGGCAAACCTTATTGGACTCCCAAATTGATAACAAACTCCATGTCATCCAGCCCACTATTCCGATCAAACCCACTACTCACAACCTATCCCGTGCCTGCGAATAGGTCGCACCCACCTCACTCACTTCCACTTCCTTACTGACTCCCCCCCCCCCCCCCACCACTCTGCAACAATTGCCATTGCACCCTCACAGTCCATCACATTTTCCTTGCTTGCCCCCTGTACAACCTTCCCTCGCTGCCCACAACTCAGTAGCCGAACTCTTCCAAAAAAAACAAGCTTCGGATAAAATTATCTCCATCCTTCATCATGCTTCCCTCTACAACCATATTAAGTCCTCCTTCCCCACCCCCTCTCTCTCTCTACATCATTTTTCCACCCATACACCTCTCTTGATTCTGGCTTTTAGTTCTTGTGTTTTTCTCAAATCTCCCCCTGTTTGGTCTCCTTCCTACCTCTGGATTGATCTAACCTCTCAGGCACAATATGACCCTTGCTGTTGTGGTGCCGTTAAACTCTCAAACAAACATGAATGCTTATTAGTAGGTGTGGCTTACTGACAAATTCTTGAAATAGTATAAATGAGGAATCGTGGAATACTTGCTTCGATGATGTTAATTATTGTGCAAATGCTAATATTGTCAACATTTTTATTGATCTGCATGGTAGATGTGGCTTATGAATAAATATGGAACAAATATTTCATGATATGCAATGACAAAACTTTTTGGTTCTGGTTATGTATATAATAGAAGACTGAAAGATACAATTTGGTATAAATATATCTTTTTCCATTTAGGAGTTATTGCATTGCAAGGATTGTGCCGTGTGTTGTAAAGTGACCTCACAGTGTATAGTGTGATGTCATAAAGGCAAATTCAAGACAATATTGGTATTAGAAAATTAATTGCCTCCTAAATTAGTGGAAACATTTTTTGTTTATTTATTGAGATGGGGTATAACATACAATTTATAAGAAAATGCTTTGCCCATGAACCTTGCACTTGAAAGTAGAACAAAGAAAAACATTGTTTTATAGCAATACGTAAGAATTGTCTTAGATCTGTCTTCATTACATCACATTTTACATTGCAAGGTCATTTTTCAATGCACTCGCACAATCTTTGAAATACAATACCTTCTGAACACTAAAAGATATAAACGTGATTTTAACATCAAACTGTCTCTTTAATAGTCCTCCACCGTGTATGAAAATTCAGTGGAATATTCCTTTAAGACTTATAGTTTTGAGGATTTGTATTTAAGAAGAAATTGATTATTTTAGTTGGAAATATTTCTTTAAATAATAACCTCTCTGGGTTTAATGATTTGACTACTTTTTCAACCAATCACTGCATTCTAGCAACAAAATCTGTGTAACTAAGTGGGGAAAACATCCTACGGTTACTATTTGGGGAGGGGGTACAGTACTGCTAGCTAACGGCATGCTCATGCAATGCAATTTACTGTACAAAACAAATTTCTGCACACAGACTGAGTGATGGCAAAATGGTGAACAAAAAGTGCGCTTATGGGCCCGCTGCGGGCTTTATAAATGTGATTGCTGTTACCCAGAACAGTTAGCAAACTGAATTTTGTTTACCCCACTTGTTAAAAACTCTTATTAATCAAAGCTTGCAGCAGGCCTCGCGAACATCTAAATGTCAATGCATTGGTAGTACACGATTTCGTATTTGAGATTTATTTTCCCCCACTTAGTTACCGCGTTGGTATGGTCGGTGTGGCTTATTTCATAACTCAAGAGACATTAATTGCTGTTGAGTAGAGTGTATGTATAGTGAGTTATAGGGAAATGTATAGGTATAGAATTCAACGATGAATGGCATTATCAAGTATAACCAAAATAAGTACTGGTATTAGGCCATCATTTCACAACAACCTCAGGCCGCGGGCCAATCGTGTGGCAAAACCAGTATCACGTGACAAACAAAACCTGTCAAACAACCCCTGAATACAAACAAACAAAGCACGCGATAAGAAAGATGTGCGCCAGATGTCTGCACTTCTCTTATCAGCCTTCCTTTGACAAACCGCGAATATGCCCATTTTATAGTGGAACTATAGATAACCTTTTGCTTCACTAAGCAGCAATGTTATAGTGTGCTGATCTGCCTAGGAAAAACACAAAATAAACTAGTATTTTGGGTTTTTTACCCATCTCATTCTGATTTTTTTCCCGCTACAACCATTGTTCGTGGGCCAGAGTAGATTATCTGGCAGGCCAGATTTGGCCCGCAGCCACCTATTAAGAATTGCCGGTATATAGTGTAGAAGCAACATTAGCTAAATTGCTCTAAAAACTATTAAAACCATCCTACATATAGTAGTAGAAAATCCAAAATCGCTTAAAAATACGATCCTTTTACAGCATTTTAAAATCTCAGGCACAAGAATATTTTATGCAATTTTTGAGATGTATTTCAGGACCACCTTGGCATGTATTTTTGAAAATTCTTTGTATTTTAAATGTCTATTGAAATAAGCAGCAAATTCTAACCAAACGTATTCGAGTTTTTGCCCAGAATATAATTCTAGCAGGAACTTTCCTCTGCTTCAGTGACTAAGAATTAGTAAATAAATTATAAGAATTACACAAAGATTTTGTGCAGGATGTACATTACAAATTTACCATAAATTAAAAATTGATCAAACTTTGATTGGCAATAACTCAAAATATGAAGCGCTATTTTCAAAATTCAAAAACTAATCTGCTTAGATTTGAATACTCTTTTAACCAATATAGAAATTACTACATATCCATGCTAGACTTTCCCCACTGTCACGGTGGTGTACTAATTACAATTCTTCAAATTGGCAAAGATTCAAAATTGTAAAACATGTTTGTGTGTGTGTCATTTTTTGGAGAGGCTGCTGTTCATTTTCAAGACGTAGAGCCTGGTGCAGCTGCTTTTGTGGAGATTACAACAGGTGCTGATGTGACAACAAGGAGGGTTGTCTGCCGAGAATTGAACCTTTTGTTGAAGATGGGTAACAAACAAATATGGGGGAGTGCTTTCTGTATGTGATTTCATAGTTAACAATCAAACGAATCACAATTCCAGTTAAATTATCAATACATTAGTACAGACACTGCTAAAACTTGTGCAAATTTCAGACTTCATGTTCTACAAATCATTCCACAAGATTAACTTTGCTTCAAAGGACATTTCATACTCCTTGGGAGATGCTGCTTCCTTTAATAAAAACTTGTGTTGAGTGGAAATCAATCACATGGTTCATTGAACAGCTTGTAGGGAGTGTCTAATGCCAAATCCCTGGTTGAACAGATCAAGTTTTGTGGTTTTAGGAAATAAAGAAAAAGATAACGTTTACTTTGGCGAGACCTGCTCTTTTACGAGGCCCAGTCAAAGTTTTCTCTGGTTTCAAGCAAAGCCATTTATAATGAGATTTGTTATGAACCTTGAAACCATATGCCTGTTATATGACTCTTGGAAATGACATATTCATGTTCCATATAATCTTTAAGATTTATGGAAAGGTTCAAAAGAGCATCTATGAATTTTGAAAATGTGCATTTTCAATTTATGAGTATAATGAAAAAATGTGTTGTATGAACAGGAAAATACTTAAAAATCCTTTTTGTTTTTCTTTATAAAATTCTTCCCTTAATTTCAAACTTTAAAAATGTTCAAAATCCCTTCTCCAGCTTGACATTAGTTGGGGTATAGTAAAGATCAAATCCTCTTCATTAGAATTATCTTCCCATTTATAAAGAGAAATGGCAGAGGGTTAAAAAGCAATGGATTAAATGGTCTCATTCAGACCACATCACACGATTTCGATAAAATTGTTGCTTCATAATATTCAGTAGATTTTAAATAAATTCAGTGAGATTGTAACAATTTGAATGCTCTACTTGATTTTGTTGATGACTCCAAATCTCTCTTATAATTTAAAATGCTCTACGACTCGTACAGCACCAACAAGGATCTTAAGCCTTTACCATGCGGCAATATTATCACCGTTTTGGGTGCCCCGTCTTTAACTCAGCCTCTCAAGCACATTTAAAAAAAGTGCTGGTAAAGTAAGGCTTGATCTACCCGCGAACAATGTGCCAACTCAAAAATACATGCAGCGTCATCCTGGTGGGTGGCCTCCCGGTCACTGAAACGGAACAAGCCCGACTGCTGCTCAGAAGACTGGACCCCTCAATAATCAGGCTGTGCTAAACCCTTACTCTACCACGCTGCGATATTATCACTGTTTTGGGTGCCCCATCTGACTCCGCCTCCCATATGTACTTATGTATGTGAATATATGATATGTCATCAAGCATATATTCAGTGATTTTCTGTTTGTTTTTCAGTAATAAAACCATCATTAACAACCTTGTTGGTCACTGCACAACCGTCTACCTTTGTACTATTTTGAAGCTTTCTTTCAGTCCCTTTAGTAGCTTAATGGAGACGCATCAGGAATCAAACCCGGAACGCTAGAATGGAATGCAGAAGATTTGGCGCACTGCCACTAAGGTATCTTGTGTATGTCGATCCTCCACCAACATTACTTGAATGGCAGGAGTTGAATATGATGAAGTTTTAATTCTCCATCAAAATCTTGCAGGAGAAAACTGTATAATGGCTTTCTAAGGACTGAATTTTTGGACAAATATTTAAAGAATTACATTAGGAAATTATAGGCTGTCCTCTACTTCATACCTTTAACATAAATGAAGAATTATTAAAACTTTGATTAGTCATAACTCGGAAAGTACTGATGCAATCAGCGGGTTGGCCACTGGGTGGTATGAAGGGGTATAGTTACCACCACCCCAAACCCCCTTCCAAAAAAAAAGTCTTAGATTGTTATTTTATGATTTAGTCTGTATTATTGCTTAAAGTTTGCTTAAATGTTAACCCTTTCTTTAAATGCATTAGCCATGATTGTGAGACTACTAAAAGGTATGCAAATTCCCACCCCCCCCGCTCCCACACACACACTTATTTTTGGGGAAATAAAATCTCTACATGCATGTCCAGTTGTACCTTTACTTCAGTCATCAGATGTATCTGCCTTGCATGATAAAAGGACAAGAAGATAATCAGAAGCATATAATAATAACATTGCTTCCTTCAGGATGTATTAAATCGTAGTTGTTCCAACGAAATTTAGGAAACAAGATTGGTGAAAAAATTATCAGATTCCTAAAGAAAATTATTGAACTTTACAGATTTTTTTTGCCTGCATAAAAGTCATCATTAGGATGTTATCACAGGACTTACTGTACTATTTTGTATGTAAATCTTTGAAAATTAATTGCATATTATTTTCTAAATTATTGGGTATATTTTTTTTTCTCAAAAAGTATTAGGAAAATTGTAGAATAAAATTGCACAATGTTCTCCCATTTATTCATGTAACTCATGTTTGAATTATGAAAACTTGGTGATTAATATTTGAAATTCCATGGGAATATTCCTTTACTGCATTTTACTGAAAAATAAATCAACACCATATGCACAGATTTGCTAATTACTGTAGCTGAAGATTAACACCAAAAGCACAGGTTGGTTGAAACCATTAGGACAACACCCAGGCATGTGGCTTAATTAGGCTGCTTTTTTGGATGAGGGAATTGTAGTCCAGGTTTTGAAAATGACCCACTAAATTTTGCTGTTCCCAACAATGGCAGATTTCTGTATCATGTTTTTACAATAAAGCAAAAACAAATATGACAGGTTTCTGTAATAAATTAGTCTTATTTTTTGTGGCTTTAACAAACTTTGTAAACTTTAGTATGAAACACTCTTCTAAAACTATATCTGATTGTAAATTACAACATCTTTACAGATTCAAGCAACTAACAAGGACTACAAAAACATGAAAATATAAATTACTGTTACAGTATATATATCAAGGTGAAGTTAGTGATAAATTAAGAAAATCCTACACATT
Source organism: Chiridota heheva (assembly GCA_020152595.1). Classification (NCBI taxonomy): domain Eukaryota; kingdom Metazoa; phylum Echinodermata; class Holothuroidea; order Apodida; family Chiridotidae; genus Chiridota; species Chiridota heheva. Next base: position 713,856 of record JAIGNY010000316.1, on the reverse strand, counting down.
ACATCAACATCACTATAGATATATTTCAAACTTCTGCAATCAGAGTCCCTCTTGAATTGCACTATAACACCTTTACTGACGGAAATGTTACCTCAGCTGTTTATGACTTCCTATTTTCCCTTGAGATTTCCCTCATAATTTCTTAAATCACTGGCCATGACAGGGTACTATACTAAAAGTTTTTCCAAAAAACAAATGCTTTCAAATTCCAAAGATTGACAATTATAGGAGACATAGTCTGATACAATCATTATTTCATATGATAGAGGATAACAATCTTAAACCAACTGCCAAACACAGCAAGTCAAAATCTTATTCCTATCTAAAGTTATTCATGTTTGAAATCAACACATGGGGGTGCCATTTTGTTCAATTCTGTATTGAAATATTGTGCATGATGACAATTTCCCCAAGAGGGACATAAGGACTATAATGTATTTCTTTACACATGTGATTAAAGTTTTTATTCCAAAATAACGTGACACAAAGTTTTAACAGCATGTTTTGATAATTTCATGTGTACACAAAAACTTCTTTGACCCTTACAAAAGAAAAACAAATTTCAGAAGTTAAAAAACTTTAGGTAGATTATAAAGAAATACAAAGTATTCCAACATCCTGCAAGGCTGATGACATTATCTGCATGTTTTGAAATGAAAATGGTGGCTCCCATGGTACTATTAAGTAATAGCATTTAAGTTTTTGATAATTACAAAAAAATGTTTTACATTGGAGTTAAGAAACTTTGTCAGAAAATTTCAATTCATCAAATGAAATAAGGATTATGTCAGATTTTATGTCTCCTTTAAGGTTTTAACCCTACCTGACACATTATTAGTCATTACGATCTAATGGCTGCATTAAAAATATGTCCTAAACACACAATCATTAAAAGAAAACTGGTTGGGTGATCATATTACGTACATACCCCAGCCTCTGCCAATTTGCATTGCTTACTTGCCTATTAAATTACACAATACAGTTTACAAGCTCCGCCGGCTTATGGTAATTACCGTCTTGTAGTTATCCAGATCAAATTCTAGTGCTTGAAATGCGATACTAAATTTGTGGTTTTTCCAATCAGTGGAGGAGAGATCTTGCATGCATCATTAGACAGGTATACCCCCAAATTGGACAAATTTTCAATGCGGCCGCTAGATCATCATGATCAACTTATGTTTTGTAAGTTGTAGCACATTTTCCAACAGGAACCTTGTAAGGATATACTACTTGCATATCTTCTTGAACAACAGTAGATTTTGAAGACAATCCAAGTTGAGATTTTCTGTTGGGTTTTCTCTTCAGAGCCCTACAAAGGTGAATATCTCTGAATTGTGACATCAGATGAGAGAATCCTAGACCTGAACAAACAAGAACATTAATATTTGCTGAATTATTAAAATAAAAAGTTTAGAAAATGTAGAAATTGCTTGTTTAAATTATCGACACATACCTGCTTAAAATTTGAAGGCTTTTTAAAGTAAATATTTTGTCTGTGTATTCTCTGCCATAATTTTGAAACTTGTTTTGCAAGAAATCACATATTTTGTAACCATGAAAGGAAACAAGAAATTCAATCACCGATATAATAATCAGATTTCTCATTGACATAACTCAAATATTACCGCATTCCAGATACGATTCCTACAACATTTCAAATTAAGACTAATTTACCACCCTACCCTCTATCATCATGCACTATTCTTGAAAGAGGAATGAATGTCTCTACTGTAGCAACAGATAGCAAACATGCAAAACAGTTAGCTTTGTGAAAAACTCTCTATTGAAAACTACTAATAACATCAATCAGTGGGGGGGAGGGGGTGATAACCCCGTGCCCCCTACCCTGATACTGATAAAAGGCTATAGTGATAACATTTGTATCTGTATTCAGGAGCGTAACTTTGACTTCGAGCGCTGGGGGCTGTGAAGACAAATTTGCCTGACAACAGTTTGGATTTGCCCAACTTACTGTAGGCTATCTAAAAACCATGTGCAGGGGAGGGCCGTGCATGTTTTGAGTGTGGGTATACCTAAGAATTTACTGACAGACCTCACCCAGTAACTCAGAAAACATATGAAAGCATTAATTATAACTGCAGCTGCTCTTTAGTTCTATCCATTAAATTGTAAAGAAAGGAGAGGCCCTGACTTCTTATGTCAATGAAATATTACAAAGTATCCTTGCGGTGTGTGAGTAATTATTCTTTTAGTCACTTACTATACCTCTATTCATTTTAAACCATTTTTGAAAGTGAAAGAAATTTTGTCTCTTAGTTTTAATCATATAATTCACTCCCCACGCCATCACCAACTCGCCGTACCCTCCAAAACCCCCACGCATTCACAGGTATGCATCCTGCATTGTTATCTAGCTTCTAATTGAAGAAAACGTGTGTAAAGCAGCATGAAAAATAATTATACAAGTGTAATGCAACATTACATTTAAATTATGCACCTTCCACCCTCTGTCCCAAATGCCATCCCAACCTCTATCAAACATGCCATGCCACACCCAGGGCCTATGAGCTACATGCAATCACACCTGATCCAGATCTGCCATCGCACCACATGCCATCGCACCCGAAATCCCCCCGCCACCTGCCCCGCCGCCTGCCCCGCCGCCCTCCCCGCCGCCCGCCCCGCCGCCCGCCCCGCCGCTCGCCCCACTGCACGCCGCCTGCCCCACTGCACGCCGCTGCCCCACTGCACGCCGCCTGCCCAACATGTCACCCAACTTTCTGTCCCAGATGAAATCCAACTTTCTGTCCCAGATGAAATCCGACTTTCTGTCCCAGATGAAATCCGACCCTCATCTTAGTTCCTCCATCTACCAATCATCGTGTCATCTTCTACTCAACACATTCCAAATGACATCCCACTGCTTGACATCCCACCACTTATGTCACTTAAAAATATACAAACTTGATATTTTTCCATAAAAAATATCAAAAAACCGATAGGGCTATCTGTTTACCAAATAAAAGCATTTTGTTTCCTTTGTGTTCAAGCCCGCACATATATATTTCTTTTTATACCAAAGCTTAATTTCAAATCCTTTTGAGGCAAGGGGCTCATAGCAGATTTATTTAGAGATTCCTATTAGTCTTTTATGTTTCCCTATGATGTATTCAAGCCAGCACGTAATGTTTATATTTCTTTTTATGCCCATACTTCTTTTGATGCAAGGTGTGCTCTTAGACTTTCCTTTCATGCCAGACATTTTGATTGCTATTAATGTCAGGAATGTCATTATATATATAAAAAAAAAAAAAAAAAAACTGGAACCAAATAAACAAACTCATCCAAAAACTTCAATCCAACAAAGAAACTCCTCCAAAAACTTCAAGCGGACACTGGCCCGACAACCAACGCCAGGGCTAGTAGAACAGCTCTCACTATTCATTGAATAGTCAAGTTAAAATGTCACAAATGTGAACACCATTTTTCATAAAATCTAGCCAAAAATTACTTAAACGAAAACTCACCGTCAGTTTGTAAGTCTTAAATTCTCCTCCTCTTTGTAACATGTCCATCATCCTCACCCCTACCTCCTTCATTGTCTGTGGGTGGCTGCACATGGTTACTGGATGCAGGTGGCTGTGCATGGTTACTGGATGCAGATGGCTGTGCATGGTTACTGGATGCAGATGGCTGTGCATGGTTACTGGATGCAGGTGGCTGTGCATGATTACTGGCTGCAGGTTGATGTGGATGGTTACTGGCTGCAGGTTGATGATGATGGTTACTGACTGAGCTATTTGTCACATAATCCAGACTACCACTGACTGATTGTGGGGCTCTATCTTGCAAATGTCTGCTTGTTGAAGGTTGACTTAAATTCGGAGTAACCTTTGGAATGAACCAAGATAAGATTTTCACATGTCTGAGTGTCTTAAATCTCATGCAGTTATCTGGATATTCCCATATCTAAGTATTCTAAAGTAATCTAAATATTTTCTGCAGTGGCAGCGCCAGGCACCACAAACTGGGGGGGAATTGGGGACCTATCCCTAGTACCACTACTTCTCAACATTTTCTCTTTGGGTTTGGACGAATTGAAAAATTGATCATACATGGATCTCGTCAAGAAGTAGAGGATGCGGAAAAGTCACTTTATCCTCCCCATGGTGTCACTATTAGGGACCTACCCCTCCCCCTCCACATTTTCTCCTCGGTTTTGCACGAAGTGGGGGGTGAGCCACCTAGTCCTCCCTGTGGTGCCGCTACTGATTCTCTAAATATATAGTAATAATATATAGTAATATAATTATATTCTGGGTATATCCAAATCAAGTATTATCTGATTTGATGATGATTGCAGCCTTACAATTAGTCATTGGTCAAGTATGTTCAGCATATATGACCCACAGTGGGTATGATGAAGCAAACATTCATTTATCTCATTCCATTAAAGATTTATGGATATACTTAAATGTGTTTCACTTAACTCTCAATCGTCAATAAATGCTAAAAACGACAGCCTTAATTAAAAACAGACATCGCAAATGATACAAATCCCCTCCCTGTTAATAACACTTTCCATGCTCTGTTCCACATGCCATCCCACCCTCTGTAATTCCACATGCCATCCATCCTACAGGAAATCATACGTCTTTCCACCACAAGACCCCGGGAAGCTCCGAAGATTCCGTGTTTTGATGCCCCCAAATGGCTTAAAATGTTAGTTTTTTAGTGATGAATGATGAGGACGTATATGGTTTCATTTGACAAAAAAACAAAAAACATCGGTCCAGACAATAAGATTTCGGCCAGTTTTTCTAGATCTAAAGAAAGGTCTGAGAGTAGAGGAAAGTTTCCAGAAGTCGGATTTTCTTTTGGGGTTGACGTTGAGGGGAAACTTATAACTTATATACCTTATTATTTTTTTAAGGGACATAACAACACACTGCATATTTAAAATTACAGATGTTTTATTTGTATAAATCTTCACAAAATACAAAAACATGAACTTGAATTATATTGGTTGGGTTATCAGTTACGAGGGGCAAAACAAAGGTCAGTCCAGTCACAACAATATTTCCACGATTGAATATATATATAATATATAATATATATGTATATATATATATATATATATATAAATGGATTTGAACTCCCCCTTCCTTGCCCCCTTCCTCCTAGATCTGCCCTTGCCTACAGGCCATTCCATCCTATCGGACATGCCATTATACCTGGAATCCAGATAATATCCCACCACATCCATGCAATCCCATATACCCAGACACCCTCTCCCATTCATCTACCATCTCCCATTCACCTACCATCTCCCATCCACCTACCATCTCCCATCCACCTACCATCTACCTTCCCCATTCACCTACCATCCCCATTCACCTACCATCCCCACTCACCTGCCATCCCCCATTCACCTACCATCTCCCATTCACCTACCATCTCTCACTCACCTACCATCTCCCACTCACCTACTATCCCCATTCACCTACCATCTCCCACCCACCTACCATCCCCATTCACCTACCATCCCCACTCACCTACCATCCCCATTCACCTACCATTAACCCACTCACCTACCATTAACCCACTCACCTACCATTCCCCACTCACCTACCATCCCCATTCACCTACAACCCCCATTCACCTACTATCTCCCACTCACCTACCATCTCCCACTTACCTATCATCCCCATTCACCTACCACCTCCCACCCACCTCCCATCCCCATGTACCTCCCATCCCCATGCACCTACCATACCCAATTCACCTACCATCCCCAATTCACCTACCATCCCCAATTCACCTACCATCCCCATGCACCTACCATCCCACATGCACCTACCATCCCCATTCACCTACCATCCCCATTCACCTACCATCCCCATTCACCTACCATCTCCCATTCACCTACCATCCCCATTCACCTTCCATTCCCCATGTACCTACCATCCCCATGTACCTACCATCCCCATTCACCTACCATTCACCCACCATCCCCATTCACCTACCACCCCCATTCATCTACCACCCCCACTCACCACCCATTTACCTACCATCCCACATGCAACTACCATCCCCCATGCACCTACCATCCTCCATTCACATACCATCATCGATTCATGTACCATCATCTATTCACCTGCCAGTCTACCACCGTGGTCCCTTTTTGCCATCCACTCATCTGCCACATACTCTAAACCAACTCATCATTCCAACCTTTACTCACTGCATTGCACCACAGCTCCCTCATAATTTACATAAACAGAAGATTGACATGAAAGATTCACACCCTTACATCAGCGATGTTCTGATTTTCAACATGTTGAAAAATCGAACGTATCTAGGTCACCGAAAATGCATGCATCACTGCAACCACACTCCATACATACACTGTACAATTATACATGCACTGAATATACATACCAAGTTCATTTCTAGAAAGGTTAACATGTGACATGACACATTGTGTATACTATTCTAAGAAATATTGAGTGAGGGCGTTGTGAGTAGCAATGTCATAGATGTCAGGGATCCCTTAATTTAAAACTCTTTTGAGGCATCAGGCTCATATTGTTTTCTTTCATGCCACAAGAAAACTTTATTTACTATTCATGTCAAGAATGCAATTGTTGTAAGTTCTTTAAAGGCAGGAGTGTCACTTTCATTTATATAAATTTCAATTCAAGCGAGCCACAAAAATAGTTGGAATTCCTTTCCAAGATCAGAAATCTTTTGTCCCTCAGTACGCTGCATATGGTCAGATGGACAATGAATGTGGACAAATGGATGAAGGGAAAACAGACAGACGAATGCTACGTCCCCTCTTTACCAACTTCATTGGTGAGGGGATAATAAGCATCTTTAGTTTTTATCTCCAAACTTCAGACTTTTGTCTCTTCACTGGGGGTATTGTTTTCAAAACAGCAAGAAAATAACTCACTGAGGTGATTCTCTGACGTAGATGAGACACCGTCTGATCAAATGAAGCTGACCCTGTCGCTGGAGGTGACATCACAGTCTCCTGAACTATTGTTACAAAACAAAAGAAGTCGAGCATGAATAACTGCAGACCTTCATACAAACTTATAAATTGCAGCATAACTTAACAGACTTGCAACATAAGCAGTTCCAGTTGGAATTATGTATGAAAATTGGCAGAAATGCTGCACACCTTTATAAGACAGGCGGCATTTGCCTACCGAAAGTAGTGGGGGTAAAGAAAAAAGTATGTGCGGGGGGAGGGGGAAAAGTGTGCAAAAGATAGTAATCTGAAAAAAAAGTGAGGGGGAAAGTCCCCTTGCTTCCCCAAAATATTGCCTATGCCTTATACTTGAGGATCTATTCATTTACTTGAGTTACATAACTGCCCAATGTTAGGAAGTAAGTGGTATTTTATGCTACATACGTAAGGATAGCTTGTCTGATCTGCTCATCGGGTTCACCGTGTAATGATTTATAGGGAGTGTACATATAATTTTTCTGGCTGTTGATAATGCCATACCCAAACTAAAACAAGATGTACTTCATTCATTTACATAACAGTTAATCACTTAATTTCCTTTAATATTCACATGCCATCTGCCCTTGTCCCATGTTCAATCTACCTCTGTCCTATATGCCATGTACCCATCCCACTTACCCATGGCAATAGCTGAAACATACATGTGAGGCCTGACAGATGCACAGAAGGTAAAGAAGCTGTATTCCATTCAACATCTTTGTTTTCGAGGGGATAATAAGGATTTCTAAAGAAATTTAATTATTTTCTGAAGAATTATGTACACTAACTTGTATTTCTGTCTTTTCTCATTGCTTTCTTAAACAACTTTCAATTCTTTTGTTTTCATTTCCCCCCTTTCTTTCTCTCTTGTTCATTTCTTTCCCTTTTTCTCCTCCATTTTATATAGAAACCTTAAAAAATTTCTGGGGCCATTGGTGCCATTGTCCTCAATATTTTCCACCCCTGGTGTAAACACAAATCTACCTACCAGTGTCCTCTCTTGATCTCTTTCTTCCCCTTGCAACCTCCCTGGGCAAAAACGTTGTCACTTGTTGCAATCCTGAAGATTGTCTTGAGGATTCACCAGCAGGACCCTGGAGATTTCTTGCAAGCTGTGGAGGTGAATGTGACCTCTGACCCAAAACATGACTAGACCCCGCTGAAGTTCCAGGGATTTGTTGTGATTGTGTGTTGGTCCATGCAAATCTTCGTCTGGGAACAAGTTTTGGTCTTGCCCCGCTGCCTTCAAATGTTCGTCTCTGAACATTTCTAGGAATAACTTTCCCCATTGCTACTGGGTACTGCTGTTGTAGCCGTTCACTTAGTGCAGGTAGCACAGGTCCTATATGGCTTTTACTTTGGCCATTTGTGTTTGTATTTTCTTTCTTATGTTCAATATTATCCTCAGGGTATGGGTCGAATCCTGGTGGTAAAGTTGCATGTGCAGATGGAACCCTTCTAACATCAGAATTCTGCTCTGACTGGGGCAGCCTCCACTGCCATGGAGGTAGATGTTGAGGGGGATCAGGTAATGATGGAAAGACATTTTCAGTTGAATCACTGGTGATGGAGGATTGAGATGGAAGATGACTTGAGACTTGATGAGCTGTAGGCAATGGCTGAAAGTAAGCAGACGGATAGGATTAGATAAGATACATTTATTCTGTCCACAACAAAAGATAGAAATTTGTTGTCCTACAGCAAAACGTACACAAATTTATAATTAAATAAGTATAAAAATATAACTTAAATAAAACACAGTAAATTAGTCAATATAAGAATTTCAGTAACTATGATTAAATAGTTGAAAAACCAAACTTTCAAGCGATGCAAAAATATATATAAATATATAAATACAAATTTGACTAAAAATACAAAAGCACAAACTATCGAATCGATTTTAAGATGTACAGGGAAATAAAGTTGGGTAAAAATGAAAACCTGAAACTGTTATGCTTAAACCGTGGCATACAAAGTCTTTTCCCTGAATGGCAGAAATTATATAATGGGAAGAGAGGGGTTGTGTTGTCATTTAATATTTTAGTTGTTTTTCGGTGCATCATGTCATTATAAAGATCAGAGACGGACCTAAGACAAATATCATCACCAACAACACGATCTTCTCCACTTAACTTGTTGAAACTTTTGTAAGCAGCCCAAATATACAGATAATATCAAAAGTCAGCACACTTTGTATTACTGACTCGTAAAAAAGCTTAAGAATGATATTGTCAACTTTAAAATATTTCAGTTTTCATAAAAAATACAATCTTTGGTATGCCTTGGATCTTGTTGCATCAGCCTGGTCTCTAAGGTATGTTTACGGTCAATGATAGTGCCTACATATTAGTATTGTTTCACCTGTTTAACAACCTCATGGGCATCAGTCTTGTCTTCAGCAGTTGTTGACCCAGATGCAGAAGATATTGCTGACGATTCTTCATCAACACCTTCATCTATAAATGACAGAAGACACTTCATCTAAAAGTGACAAAAGACAGTTCACCAAAACAATTGCAGAGTATGCAAGTTGGTTGGTCTTGCCTCCTACAGATAATATTTTTCCTCTAATAAAAAACAATGTTTAAAAAAAAACAATATTCTAGATTATGCAAAACAAGCCTGAAAAGTATATTAAAACATATTCCCAATCCACAATCATTCTTGAGATAACATCTTCCTCTACCCCTTCACTTAATTTTCAAGTGTCCAATATTTAAGTTCCAATTTTTACACAAATTGTACCCCCTATAAATTTATGAGGGACATTTTTTCCATTGCACTTGTTATGTCACAGTGATGTCACATGATTTTGACTGGAACCTTACCCTTCATATACATATTCTTGATGCTTTGTCCTTCTTTTCCCCAAAATGTGCAAAATACAAGGCATTCACCCCTAAATCCCACAAGGCATTCACCCCTAAATCCCACAAGGCCCAGGGCCCTATAATCTGAAGTGGAACTACTCTGCTCTTGTACAGAATTCAGTCACAGGTGTTATATTCTAAAACAAGGATTTTTCACAGATTTTGCAATTATGGTGGAAAGTTATATTTGGTCTATTAGTTGATCAAAATATTTCATATGTATGATTAAAAACATACTTGTATTTTGTCCTTGATCATGTATTGCCCCTCCAACTAAAATCTCTTACAGCTGCCCATACATATATGTCACATCTATATAAAACATAATTTGATTGCAGGCCTAGACAAGGATGGGGCATGTGAAGGGCTAACAAACCATGAGAATCTCTTTGCAGTTGCCTTATCCTCCTTGCAATGGATATTCTTCTCTGCTGCAGTTTCTTCCTTGTGTCTTCAATAGATTCGTATTCAGGTGCATAAACGACATTCAAGAAGCTTCCAAAAAATGACTTCTTGTTTAGTTTTCTCTTTGCAACTCTGTGGACAAAAGGAAGAAGTGAATATCCTGCATCCTACTAACGTGACTCATTATCCTGCATCCTACTAACGTGACTCATTATCCTGCATCCTACTAACATGACTCATTATCCTGCATCCTACTAACGTGACTCATTATCCTGCATCCTACTAATGTGACTCATAAACAAGAAGGGTGATACATTACAGCAAAAAGGATTTCTTTTGAACATTTCAATTACCAGAGTGTTCATTATGCGGCTCATTTTCCCTACATTATGTTTCTCTTTATCCCATAGACCTTTTCAAATCTGAATCGGCAATTTCTGGATAACTACTGCAAATAATGTCACATGGTCGAGATTCACGTGTTCATAATAGACCAATCGTATACTGGAGGAAGCTAATTGAACAATAAAATACTGGAGGAATCTTAGCCGTCTGCACAATCCACTCACGGTAGATGGGACCAAGCATACAAAAAAATGTTTTTAAGCACACGCATCATGCATGCGTTATACATGAAGGAAATACGTGCGGGTATTGCTGCTTACATTTTTTTCCTCAAACCTGCACCTGATTGGTTGGGAAACAGGGAAACTTCCCCCAACATTTGATTGGTCGAAGCACTGAAGAAATCACGTTCGGCTAAACTCAGTTTCAAAGGTCTATAGAAGAAATCTACAAAAGTCAACAACAATCAATGAGTTCAGTGACCCTCAAAATATCAACACAAAATATGAAGATACCCTCAATTTACTCCTCCATGCAATCTGCCAGCCATCACTCCTCCATACCATATTCCTCCCTGATGGCATCCATGTCTCCTGATAATGTCCATCCTTCCAGTGTCATTGATGCCTTTCAAATGCCAACCAACCCTCCAACCAACCATTTACTTCCACAACTCCTGTTAAATCACCCATGCCAGATGTTAACCCTCCCCAATGATATATGTCCTTATGTGTCAGCATTCCATCTTTACAAATCGTATTCATTTGACCATCAATCTGTTGCTAATGCTATCCATTTCTCCTAAAGCAATTGATATTTTTTAAAGCCATTCCTTCCTCCCTCCCTATTCAATGCCTTCCATCCCTCCCTCACTAATGCCATTCATCTACTTCTCTTTAATGTATATTACATGATGTCTGATGTTATCCATTCATATCCAGTGCTGTCAAGTCCCTCCCTACCATAACCTTTATATCCATAACATTCTTTCCATGATGCCTCCCCCCCCCCCCTCCCTCCCACTGCCTGATTTCATAGTACTGTACCTTCTTCCAGCTTTTTTTTTCTTTTCTTTCACTTATGACAGGCAGCACTTTACATGGTGTTAATTTAAATTCTAATAATTTTCAACACACACAATGTACCATTCTACAGTAAACCAACACTTCAGCTAATTTATATATAAATATTTGCATAAAAGGAGTACTAAACTAAAAAGTGAGGGCATATGTTTAGGGGTCCCCAAAAAAAAAAAAAAAAATGCTTCTCTATAATGCAACAGTATAGCAAATTTCTGATCATTATGAATCAAGTAACCTTTGCCATCACGCTGTCTGTGGGCTATGGAGGCATAAAGATTATTGATCTTTTGTGGATGATATATCTGTAAAATTCACAAAAACAAGCGCCCTCACTTTTTGGTCACCTTTAAACCCTTAAATATGTGTTAGACTGCCTGTACCTTGCTGCTTGAATATCACTGTATCTAATCCAATAGACATTGGTGAATTCTTCTCTGGGGTATTCGTCTAATACTTTATATTCTTCAATGTTGCCATGGGGGGAGAATAGTTCCAGCACATCACCTTCTATATTTGAAATTGCAGGAATACCTTTGACAAGAAGGTGCCTGGATTCCTGGTTGATGGTATACACCTGAAAAGATTAACAAAAACAAATTGACTATGATTCGTACCTGTCATTTCTAATCCATTTTTGAAGAAATTTACAGACTACAGTAAAAACCATTGGTTTTGCGTTACAGGCAAACAACAGAAGTCATTCTATACCTGGTCAATGTCAGAATAGGTTTATAGCTAAAATCCCAGAGCTTCAACAGGGGCTTAAACCCTATTAAAAGTTTTTAGCACTGGCAGGCCCTTGATCCCATGCCGAATAGGCGCAGCATGTCACACACATTTATGTGCCCCTCAACAACTCTAGCAGCCTGCCCCTTTTCAAATCAAGCTAGGGGTCTGATAGTGTTAGCCTGCATAGGAAAAAATGCAAATTTTGTTGAATTCTAATTCTTAATCTTATTTTTAAATTCTTGCATCCCTGGTCATGAAATAGTTATTATACACATCTCTTAGTACAGTTGACATTGGAATTGCCGTACGAGGGTTGCTATAGCTACTTGTTATAGCAATTAACCTCTGATTTAGATAATTGACAGCTTTTTCAACCAATCACCGCATGAATTTGCCTAGCAACAAAATCTGCATAACTAATTGGGGCAAAAATCCTACGTGGTACTGGTACAGTATACTGTAGCTAGCTAGCGGTGCACCCTCATGCAGTCAATGCAATACTGTACAAAACAAATTTCCGCACACACAGGCTGAGTGACAACAAAATGGTGAACAAAAAATGTGTTTACAGGCCCACTATGAGCTATGTTATCCGATCCCCTTACCCAAAATGCTTAGCAAACAGTATTTTGTTTATTCCTTTTGCTAAAAACTCTAAAGATCTGGAGAAGTGCCATAAATGAATCAAAGCTTGCAGCAGGCCACATGAACATCTAAATGTCAATGCATTGGTCATGTGTGATTGCGGATTTGACATTTGTTTTCCCCACCTAGTTACCGCGTTGCTATGGTGGGTGTGGCTTATTTCCTCAATCCAAAGGTTAATTGCTTTGTTTTTGAGAATTTACACATTGTACAAATTTGATGATTGAAAAATAATTTACTTTTTGGATATTCTTATACCAATTAGTCTAAATGATAAACTTTTTCAAAAAAAGATTTCCTAAATCTTTATATATTTAGCACCATGATGGTATAAAAGTTTTCCAATTCATGTTTTGTTGGTCATCTTCTCCTAGTCACCACACGTTTGTTTTCAACTATTCAAACTTTCGCAAATAAGATTTAAGATGTTTCACAAAACTAAAAGTTGATTTTTCGCTGACAAAATTTTGTTTCTTCATATAGGCCTAATTCAATTAAATAGATTTAGTCGGTAAACTGTGTGCGAAAACAAATAAATAAATCAAGAAATGTTAAGATAATATGATAGCACTTTGTTTGACTACTAACTGACCCTAAAACCTAACTGTAACCTAAACTTCAATATAACCAAAATTTGGGAATGAGGGTTTCAGACCACAGATAACAATATAAGCCTATTTGCGACAATAAAATTATGCTTAGAAATGCTTTAAAAAACTTTGAACGGCAGCAAAATTGTCACCCAAAGTAAGTGTGTCATGTGTGGTATATTTCTAGTAACCTTTGTTGCCTAAAGTAGTCTTACACCATAGCAATTGAAGCACCTATTCTGCCCAAACATGAAAACACACGTAAAGTCAATGGAAGCACATATACTGTGCAAATATACCTATACTGTGCAAACCTGGCAACACCCGGTTTTTTTTTCCCCCCTTTTTTTTCTTCTCACTTTAAGGCACATGCCAGGAAAAGCACACGCAAGACTTGTTTTCATTGTGGACTTTATGTCAAGTGGATGAACACCGGGTTAAAACCTGCTCTTTTTGAGAAGTGCTCAGAGAACCAGCCAGGGGGTAAAACCCCTATCATCGGTAGTGATTTTTTTATTGAAAATCAGATGAGAACGGAATTTATCTCATGATTTTCAGAAGACATAAGCATGGGTATTTTTGTAGGAATAAATTTCCAGTCGAAATGGCAGTATTGCCTATGGAGCCTAAAGTTAATGACCCCTATGGTTGCCATTTCGAGTGTGACCTATTCTGCTGGTTGGTGCCACGTCACTTCCGGGAGATGACATCATTTGCTGGAGTGAAAACAAGGCTTTACGCAATACTACGAATGGCAAGTCCATTGCGTACTGTCCGCAGTATGTATGCAGTGGCGTATTCTGCTTTCGGTTCCAGAGGGGGCAAATGTTAATTATCAAAAATAGGCTATATCGAGAGTAGAAAGTTGGGAGGGGGGGGGCTGCCCCTGGTAAGATATCACCTTTCCGGGCATGCTTTCCCCTTGATTGGGAGGTAAAATTTGCTGTTTTATTAACATAATATTGAACTAGAGCTGTCTGAATGACAGCATGCTCAACTATTTGAAGCTGTAGGGGGGAGTGTGCTACTTGAAGGAAATAAGCAATTACTTATCCTGTAACTTCCATTAAGAATTTTTTTGATAACAAGCTAAGCTTTAGTGAAGTCCACTTACAGTATCTAATTCTTTGTTTTCATTTTTGGTTCCGATGCTATCAGCATCAGAAACCTATGCAGTGGTGTTGGTGTGTATGTGGGTATGGGTGCAGGGACCTGCTCTAAATAGCAGGTCCCTGATGGGTGTGTGTGTGTGCGGGTGTGATGCTTTGCTTGTAAACACGATATCTCATTTATTCACTTTTGAATAAATGTTTATTTATCAAATGATGACATACTGTACATGTAATAGGCACTGTAAATACTGTAGCAAAGTATGAAATATCAGTTAGTAGTTTGATGAAATCCACCTGAAAGTCATCTATTGCCCTCAAAAGCCATGCATTCATTCCTTTCTGCTAATATCCTTCCCTCCCTCACTGATTATAACCATCCATCCCTCCCTTCACAATGCCATCCATTACTGACCAATCCCATCCATCCCTCCTCCCTCAACGCCACCCACCCCTTTATCCTTCCTCAATGCATCCACCCATCCCTCATTGATTCCATCCATCCCTCCATCCCTGATGCTATCCATCCCTACCTCCAATGCCATCCATCCCTACCTCCCAGATGCCCTCCTTCCCCAATGCCAATTAGCCGTCCCTCCTGCTGTCATCATCCCTTCCTGATGCCATCCATCCCTCCCTTCCTAATGCCATCCCTTCCTCCCTGATGCCATCCCTCCCTCCCTCCCTGATGCCTCCCATCCCTCCCTGATGCCATCCATCCCTCCACAATGCCATCCATCCCTGACCAATCCCATCCATCCCTCCTCCCTCAATGCCATCCACCCCTTTTTCCTTCCTCAATGCATCCACCCATCCCTCACTGATGCCATCCATCCCCCCTTTCCGATGCCATTCATCCTTCCCCAAAGCCAGCCATCCCTCCCGCCCTAATGCTATCCTTTCCATCCTCCCCGATGCCATCATCCTCCCCTATTGATGCCATCTATCCCATCCTCCCTAATGCCATCCATCGGTTTAGCATCCCTCTCCTCCCCGATGATATTCATCCATTCCTTCCAGAAGCCATTCATCCCTTCCCTCCCCAGAGCTCTCCATCCATCCTCCCTATTGCCATCCACCCCTCCCTACCCAATGCCATTCATCCATCATCTTCCCCCTCTGATGCCATCTACTTGTATCTCTCCCTTCCTGATGCCATCTATTCCTTCCTCCCTGATGCCATCTATTCCTCCCTCCCTGATGCCATCCATTCTCCCTCCCTGATGCCATCCATCCTCCCTTCCCAATGCCATCCCTCCCATATGTAATTACAATCTTACATGTCGTTCTTTAAAATCCTTATATTCAAGTTCTAAATTCCAAGTGCCAATTCTAATAATGCAGAGAACATCTCTGAAATTTGTCAAAGAAGCAAATCTCATTGTTGAATAAATGCAAAAAATTCCTAATTAAATAACTGGCCATATAGTACATATGTATATATAGTACTATAGTACATTGGTACTATAGTACATTGGTAGAAGTTATTTGTGTACTTTTCAAATGTAAATTTGCATACTATGTTTGTTTGTGTATACTCATACATAAATAAAAGTCAGTACATATAACAAATGCAAATTAGCAGTCAACTTAGATAATTAAGATGGAATCTAATAATTTCCACTAAAAATCTTCAAAACAATATTTCAGATATTTCAAAACTTTTCAGTTCTTTTCAAGCCTAATCATTTCTTATTTTAGTTACCATCTATGACACTGCAAATTTTAATTCAGACATGATGCACATACATTTATTCTTCTTCTAAATAATGTACATTTTTAAATGATGACAAAATTTTATAGGACCTTGGAAAATTGGGGTGAAATTATTTGAAATTTGATACAATTATTTGAAATTTTGTTAAATTATTTGAAATTTAGGTAAAATTATTTGAAAATTTGGCAAAATTATTGGAAATCTTCATAATATTATTAAAAATTTTGGTAAGATCCAGCAACATTTCTTGAAAATAAAGAAAATTTCAAATTGGGCGATATTGAACCATATAGGGCCCATATTAATTTTTAGTTAATTTCCGCCGAATATGCACTTTAACATTGTATAGGGCTACCCTGCTACTAAGATTTTATTTACGGAATTTTGTCAGGGAGAGGGGAGGGCAAAATTTTTAATAGAATCCTTCTCGAAAGATTCATCGGATCCTTTTCTAAGGGAATATCAAGCCGGGTTCCGCCAGAAGAGATCGTGTACAGACCAGATTGCGATTCCACGCATCGTTGTCGAGCAGACCTTCGAGTAGAATTCACTTTATGGTGATTTAGTCTATTGCGCAAAGGCTTTTGACAATGTGGACAGAAAGACTCTCTGGAAGTTGCTACGACGCTATGGTGTACCAATGAAACTGGTCAAGCTGATATGGAGTTCCTATGATGGTATGACCTGTAGAGTTCTTCATGGAGGACTGCCTACCAACAGTTTCCAGGTAAAAACTGTTGTCAGACAAGGCCGTCTGTTATCTCCTTCCTTCTCCCTTTAAGTTCTAGTCATCGACTGGATTATGAAGACAACAACAATACAGAGAAGAAATGGCATTCAGTGGACACTATAACCCCAGCAAGATGACCTGGACTTCGCAGACAACTTAGCATTGTTGTCCCACACTGAATATACCACTTTGAATTTCACCTTTGTTACTGCCCTGCAAATAACTCTGTACTTACTGGGCAATTGGCAGAGCTGTCTTGCCAATAACCACAATGTTTTTTTGTTTTGTTTTTTACCCGTGTGGAGTCGTAGTCGTTTATTGTTGTATTTTTTCTGAATCTGAATCGCTTAGGTCGGCAAAATTCCTTCAAGAGGACATGAACGTTAACAGAGCGTAAAAAGTATGAGTACAAAATATAAAAAAACTACTTAGCAATACAAGTGTTAGTAAGTTTAGCTTTGAAACAGTTGAGACTTGGTGCATGTACAATGTCTGACAGTAAAAAATTATAATCCTTTAGTGTGTCAGGGGAGAAAGAGCGTTTATATACATTCTTTTTAGCATAGGGAACCTGGAAATTAAGGTCATGAATAATTCTTGTATTAGTTCTGATGGCGAGGATAAGTGCATCTTTATTGATGGCGACAAGATTGTTACTGATTTTATATAGCATATGTAGCCGGGTGTTGTATCTTCTTGTTTTAAGCAGGGGCCAATCTAATTTATGAAGCATGTTTTTCACACTAGATTTATAAGAGTAGTCTGCCATACAGAACCTGGCTGCTCTCCTTTAAATAGATTCAAGCTTATTCACATCGCACTGGTGATGGGGGTTCCAGACTGCTGAGCTGATGCCTACTCAAGTACTGGCCTGACTAGAGCTTTATAACTGGCAGTGGATTTAACGTCGGTGGGACAGTCTGGAGTCGGAGTCGAGTGCGACCACGATTTTGGAGTCACTGATACTTGGAAAGTTGCGTTGGATTCTGTACTTGTAGTTGTACCTAGGCCTAGTTGTCAAAAAAAAAAACAAGTCTAGGATATTTTTCGCATAACTGAGCCTATAAGGATAGTATGCTACTCAAGTGGGGCCGTGGGATTGAACTTGGCGTCAAAGCTTATTTATAATAGACATTCCTTGTTTCTCACCCTCGCCGAAATGTCTTTCTTCGGTTCGCGATAGGCAGGTCGAGTGCATTTTCGCCGATGGTTTACTCTTTTTTCCATGCCGCATTCGTTGTGACCCGCTGCGCTGAATTCCGGGTTTGTTTTATCCTCATTTATTCGCTGATTTAAATTGAAGCTAGCGCGGCGAGTTTTAGCGGCGAGTTATTGACTGGCAATGCAGTACATGAAATGTGCCCTCTTTACTTACTCGAATACTTGCTAATTTACGCGAATTCCGTCACAACTGCGTCAGGCCATAGGAAGAAAAAAGATTAGGTTATTTTCATTAAAATTATAGATGGGTATTTTTATCTCTTTTATATAATTAGTGCCATGTTTGATGACTTTACTTGGTTGACGGTATTTGTGTATGGCGTTGGCCAATCAGTCTAACGTTGTCGGCGAAAAGTTGAGGGAGTGGACAGCGATGGAGGTGTACAATTAAAGGTATAGCCTGTCAGGAGGGTGCACGATTAAAGAAACAAGCCTTTGCTGGGAAGAATGCGCAATTAACAGAACAGCTTTTTCAGGGAAGATGCATAATTAACAGGCCCGGGAGAATGTATAATAAACTAAACAACCTCTGCTGGGAAGGATGCACAATTAACAGAACAGCCTTTGAACGAAAGATGCACAATTAACAGAACAGCCTCAGCCGTGGAGGATATACAATTAACTGAACAGCCTCTGTTTTTGTTTTTTTAATAGGTATGTAGGCTTGTTTTTGCATAAACATTCATTCAATGTAATGTTGAATTTAAATATTGCACTGAACCTTATACTTGACACGGTGGTATCCACATGTTTCCTTTCACAGATTTTCTTTTCTTTTCTTTATAATGCTCTGCAACATTTGGATGTAATACCGAACCAACCCACATTGATGATATTTCCCTAAGTCTGAATGAGAAAAGAACTTTCTGAATACAATTAATCGTCCAAAGTCTTCCAGGTCTATAGACTACAAGCTATTGTTGACAAACCTACCGTGCCTACCGTGCGTAATTGCTTAATGGGAAAGCTTCTCTTTTCATAACATCGATTGAAATGCTGATTTTCTTTTACCGTAAATTTGTTAAAGACGTAAATCATGCAATGCCATTTAATTCCTCGAATCCTGAGCAACAACTTTTTTTTTCTTTAGAATTAGTGTAGTGGATAGTCCCCTTTGTACTTTGTGTGAGTTAAGTGACGAGATTTTTTATTTTTTATTTATTCCTGCATATTTTACCAGGGTGGCCCAGTCAACATTATGTTGGTCTACTTTGGTGCCCTGGGTTACAACATAAAAAATAACAAAATGGTAGTAGAAATAAAAACATGGATAAGACTTAGGCAATTAAAAGTAAAAGTATAGAATATGTAAACGGATAAAAATAACATAAGAATAAAGAACATGGTCAAAAACAAAACGAACAAACAAACAAAGAGTAAAAAGTTTTAGGTATAAAACATCAAGAAAGAAAAAAATGGCATTTAGTTTGGGGTCATATTGTGAAATTTGGGGAGGGATGCTATAGACCTTTTTAAATTTGAATTGGCATTTTCCGGATAACTAATTCAAATAATGTCACATGGCTGAGATTCACGTGTCCATGATGGACTAATTATATAGCTAGTGGAGGAATCTTATTGACCAATAAAATACTGGAGGAATCTTGGCCGTCTGCACAATCCACGCACTGTGTATGGGACTAAGCGTTTGAAAAATGTTTTCAAGCGCACGTATCATACGTGCGTTATACATGAAGGAAATACGCGCGCGTATTGCTGCTTATATTTTTTCCTCAAACCTGCAGCTGATTGGTTGGGAAACAAAGGAAAAGTTCCGCCAGCCTTTGATTGGTCGAAGTAAGTTCGGCTGAACTCGGTTTGAAAAGGTTTATTAATCATATTCCTTCAATTTCGATTGATCATGTTACAAATTCCATTTGCTTAATATTTGTGTTTTTTTATTATCTCGAGATTACAGGCAACCAATAAATTTGATTATTTTAAATGCTAAAATGTATATATATTTGTAGAATGCAACAGAAATGACCAGATGTGTGTCAGTTTGTTTGTAGCTTTAAGTTTAGCGTAAGATTTTTGAAGAACAATTTTGCGTTAAGAACAAAAAGCATGATGATATTTTATCCTTTTCCTTAACCCTATTAGGTGTAATTTTTTATCTTAAGCTTAGTCTTCACTGTTGTGTTGACTTTAGAAACCAGTATCACCGGTTACATTCCTTTTCATGCATGTACGATACTTACACAAATTTTGAAATTTTATTTGAAGAAAAAATACAGAACAGGCTTATATCAATAATCATCATATAATTAGGGCTTCAAGATTTTGGAACGGGGAAAAATTTGGTGATTTTTGCGTTTGTCGGTGGGTTTTTGTGTGCAATTGATTGTGTGTCTCAAAGAGTGGGCTAAATTTTAACACTTTCGTCGTAGGAAGGGGTTCTAGGACATTCTCGGACCCCCTCACTTTTTTAATGCTAGCTACGCCACTGGGGGCCACTGCATCTTACATTTCACATCCATTCCAGGGGCGGATTCAGGGGGCCATTCATGAGGCCATACCCCTGCCCCCCCCCCCCCCTTCTATCTTCCTGAGATTTTTCTGATGATACTTTCTTACCATGATATAATTCTTAGTCATGGTTTAAGTAACTTTTGTTCAATATTCGGGAAATTTCAATCAATATTTGGAAAATCTTTTTCAATCTTTGGGAAATTTCCTTTATTCTCGTGCAATTAATTTTCTTCAATTTTCGGAATTTTTTTTTTTATTTGGGGGCGAGTACATTTATTTAAATTATCGGTAATTTTTCTTTAATTTTTGCTGATTTTTCTTTAATTTTTGTGAAATTTCGTTCATTTTTGTAAAATTTTCCTGCGATCTTTGGTGAATTTTCGTCAATTTTTAGTAAATTTACTTCATTTTGGGAAATTTCCTTAAATCTCGTAATTTTTGCTCAATAATGATAATGATTTCATTAACCATGCATCATGATAATCGGAATGAACCTAAAATGACATTGTCAGTTTTAAAATCATCATTCTAATTTTGAAGTTTCAGTGATATTTATTTTTGTGTAACATAACAAACTCGGCACACGGCGAAATAAGCTGAAACAGTATATTACCAACTCGTCACGTCATTGTGTATCGAGCCGCACGCCGAGTTTGTACGTTTTTTGCACAGATATTATATATCTGTGGTTTTTTGTACGAACGTACGTTGGACGACTAAACTACGTACATTTGTGTTCGTTCAGTCGATGCACTTGATTGTCAACGAAACGCACTGCATGCCAGTCAGCCAGTTATTGCGTGAATTTCGAAATGGAAGAACTTCAGCGCCTGGAATATTTGTCTCTAGTCTCTAAAGTATGTACAGAGTTAGACAATCATCTTGGATTAAATGACAAAGACCTTGGTAAGTTATCCTAAAATATAAACGATACAACAACGTTGAAGTAGCCCAAGTCTAACATAATTGTAAGCTACGTTTTACTAGTACACCTGCATTTACAGTATAGTGTAATATAAATGAACACAAAATTCGTGTTATCCCCAATTTCGTGCATCCCATTACTTTACCGACTTCAAAATCTTATTTACTAAAATTATAATATTCCTAATGAAAATACTTCTCAAATTTTATAGATTCAAATAGTTTTTCTTCAATTTTGTGTTTAAGACTAAGTATGACTCGGTACCTTAACTATGTAACCTTAGTAGGCCTATATGCCTAGGCTGCCCTACTCACAGGTGGTCTAGCGTTATGGGAACCTATTACTTACAGGTGGTCTAGCGTTATGGCAACCTAGGCCTATATACTTTATTACATATATAACAAGGTAGGTCACCTCCTACCGCGACTTTCGAATCGTATATGAAAATTCCTTTTTTTTGACTTCTTGCGAATCTGAATTACATTTTTTTAATCAACTCACACTGCCGGAGACTCCCTTCTTCGTTTGTAAGCCACAGTATTTTTTTTTTTCTGATAAGATGTACAAACGATAAATTTGCTACCCCCATTACAGTCATGACAGTTTAAATGCCCGACAATTTGCTGCAAACCAAAGAAATGTTGCGATGATGTCATGAAGAAGCAGCACTTTAATGACACCAAATGAACTACCTAACAAAATGGCCATATTCATTTAACAAGTTGCTTACACATATCTAAAGTTTTTGGCAGAAAATTAAGTCTGAAGGTTAAATCGAGTTGAATGTTGCCACCTCTAGCAGCCGGTGGATGGTGAAAATTCAAACGAAGCTAACTTAAACTTTAAAGACACATTAATAATATTCACTGTCAGATTATCATTTGTGTCAACACCATCAATTTAAAGCTAGGAATTTCTTATGCCTACAAGTACAGTAATTAGTGGGATGGTGATTGGACTACCCAATATCTACATGTAAGGACTTATTTTGTTTGGTTT
The DNA here is from genome assembly GCA_020152595.1 of Chiridota heheva. NCBI lineage: Eukaryota > Metazoa > Echinodermata > Holothuroidea > Apodida > Chiridotidae > Chiridota > Chiridota heheva. The sequence goes on along the minus strand of JAIGNY010000316.1, from coordinate 691,038 downwards.
AAGAAAATGTGACAAAAGTATTATTTTCCAAGTTTACACAGAAAAGAAAAATTTCTTTTCTCTACACCAGTGATAAATTCTTTAAATTTGCCATTTATATTTAGTAGCCTAGGCCTAAGTTAGTTATCATCCTGGAAATAAAGAAGTTTTGCTCGTCCTGTTGATGCCGCAAGTGAACCTTAATTAGTGCGTCTAATGATAAACGTATGTAAAAACACACCAGGTGTAGCCTACCGGTACAAAGTAAGTGCGCTGTTACGCCAACAAAGCTTAAGTGGCTTAAATTTTGAAAGTATACTAGCCTAGGCCTTATGTTACTCTAGTTATTATACACATCCCTTAGTATGGGTTGACATTGTGATTGCCGTACGAGGGTTGTTAGAAAATAAGTACAATTCCCATGTTGTTTTTTTAATTCACATGTAGAAAATTGATGATTGAAAAAGAATTTACTTTTTGGATTTTCTTATATCAATTACTGTAGTCTAAATAATACACTTTTCAATAAACTTTTAAAATTTTTACCTATGTAGCACCACGACAGGATAAAGTTCTCCGAGATCATATTTTGGTCACCATTTTCTTAGTCATTGCACGTTTGTGATTAATTATTCAACGTCTGCAAATAAGTTATAGAATGTTTCACTAAACTGCAATTTTCTTTTGTTCAAATCATTTCATTAGGTAGTTTTGGTTATAAAAAAAAATGTTTGCGAAAAAAAACATCAAGAAATGTTTCAATTATATAATTGTACTTTATAAGTATTATCTTAATTTTTTCCTAAAATAAACATATTACCCCCCTAAAATGTTATAGACCCGATGACAGTGTTTTGAACTTTGATCGTACTTTGGGAGAGCTCGTCAAGATAAGTAGTCCACAATACTTCGATAGAAGTAACTAAAATCACTTTAAAAAAACAGTTTTTGAAGACATGGATGGGCTTCAAACATCGATTCTAATCATTGTGGGCAAAAAAAGGTAAAATGGTTTTGTTTCATAAAGATCCTGAAACTGGGATTTTCCTACTGTACTTATAACACCTCGCTTAAAACAGTACAGGAGGGTATAGGATTTTAGAGCACCCTCGGACGGCCAGCCATCACCAACGGCAGCCATACTAACATGGCTGGCATCAGTCCGACGGTACTATGGGGAGTACTAGGCCAGGCCATGGTTGCTCTTAACTTGCTCTTGAGTGCAACCAAAAAAATAATAATAAAATCTTTATTCAAGCATACCTCTCTTATTTTTCAAGTTCAATAATCATTCTTGCTATGCTTTTACTTAAAAGTGGCCCTGTTTGTGCATCACGGTGGCATTTTTAATTATACTTAAGCCACCAACAGGTCCCGCCCTATATGGCATTTGCCAAAACTGCGCGAACGGGAGTGCACAAAAAAGAAAATAGCCCGCTAATGAAAAGTAGTGTCCCACTCCCCACCAAAATTGTATTTTCTTCATCAAAATAAAAAAATAAAAATGTATTACCTGCAATCTCTATACCAATAATACGATACATAATTTGAACACATCATGTTTGGAAATTAAACTAAATTACATTGTATTTCATACTTAAACCAGACCTTGTTTCAGCTAGGAGCTATGAAAACATTTTATTTTTAATCTACAACACAGGCCATGCAGTAAAATAAATTCTTTAGCACTCTGCAGATAAGATTTTTGGTTCTGATGCGATAGCATTAGGAACCTATGTGGTCATGATGGCGTGTGTGTATGTATGTTTGTGACGGCCAGCTCGTAAACAGATATCTCAAGAATGATACACTACATTCATGTCATATGTGGTGCTGTACACAGATAGCCCATGGTCATGTTTTTGATGGTGATACCATGCATATTAATGAATAGGTGAGGCTTAATGTAAACATCTTGAAATATTCATATTCTAACGACAGCATGTCTGCTTTATTTCATATTTGGTATAAGTATGATGTTAGTAGTGTGTACATACTGTCGTCAAGATGTAAAAACATTGAATTTCAATCATATGCATAGTGAGCTGAGCTCATTATTATAATTTTGCTAAAAAGAACTTCTAAACACGGTATCTCATAAACGGTAAACTGGTGATACGCAGATAGCCCGTGCTAGATGTGCCCAGTTGTTTTTGATAGTGATATCTTGCATATTAATGAGTAGGCGGGGCTTAGTATAAAAATCTTAACAATGTTCATATATTAACAACCGCATATCTGTTTTGTTTCATATTTAAGTGGGCGGGGCTTAAAGTGATAATGTAAATGAGCAAATGTATGTTCGTTTTGTGTAATATTAGGCATGTCAATTTTGTTGGTTATTTTGTACATGCTGAGGTTATCAGTAGATGTCATTGATATGCATGGTGGGTGTGGCTTAATGTGAATGTCTTAAATGTGAAGAAAACATACTGCATCTCATGAATGATATACAGTATCAGATTTATGCTATATATTGGGTCATGGTCTGTACATATGTTCTAATGTTGTGGTAGTGATGTCATGAATATTAATGAGTAGGCGGGGCTTACTGACAAATTCTTAAAATAGAATAAACAAGCAAGCGTTTTTCATCATACATGTACTTGCTACAGTATGATGATGTTGTTAGTTATTGTGCAAATGCTAATGTTGTCAACATTTTTATTGATCTACATGGTGGGTGTGGCTTATGAATCATGGAACAAATATTTCATGATAGGCATATGCAATGACATGACAGTTGATACAAATTTTGCAAATCAATCATATGAAGAAAAAAAGCATCAGAATTACAAAACCTTGTGGTTTTGGTTAGTTCTAAATTGATTTGAAACATTTAACAATGATAAGCAATATTTTTGGTCATTCGTATAAAATCGTATAATCGTATAAAATGGCAAAACACATCTGTATTTGAACATTTTGTTTGTTCTTTCTAAGCGAATCACATGTGCCATGGGTCAATTACATACACACGTGATTGGAATGAAGGATTCCATCGCTCAGTGCAATTATGAGTAAACATAATTACTGTACAGGGGAACAGAAGACATTTTTTAAAACAAAATGCATGAAATCCTTCGTTCTTTTTTAATCTGAACAATTTTGACCAGGACAGTTGTTCAAAAGTATATTTTACACATGAAAATGAGATCAGAAAGGAATATAAACTTTTTAAGGGGATGAGTGGTCGTTTTCTTTTCGATCTAATTGTAAAATTGGCACATTTGACTCTGACTGTCACGGTCCTGTTAATCTTCAACAAACCAACTAAACCTAATTGTTAATTATATACCAGCTTCCTGGTGTTAAAGTGATGCTGATAGCATGGGGAAAATTTATCTTCATTTTGCATAGTGTTATTCCATAACAATCACTCAATTTCACTCCTCTAAACCATAATATTTATAGGAACGTTTTTTTTTTCAGATTCAAACTTTAAAAACTTCCAAAATATGATACACAGCACCCAGGAACAAATAATCGCCCTTTATCAGCCCTTATCAGCCCTTATCAGCAATTGAAAAAGATATAAATCCTGCTAACTTGAATGAGTTACTGGTGCGTGGAAAAAAATCACCCCTTGCGCTGATTTAGTTACAGTGAGAATAAAGTTAACCTTTTTGACCAATGACAGCACTTTCCGAGTTACTACGTGCAGAAGTCATGTTCGTGAGTCATGATATCCATTCATAAGTTTCACTTTGAGGGGCCGTCACGCCCATACACAATAATGTGTTGTAACTTGTAGTTGATGTACAGTAGTCTTGCACAGTATACTGGCATGTAGGGCGAGATTGGTTGTGAATTTATGAGTGAATGGTCTTGTGATTTGCGATATTGTTATCGCCAGGATTTATAATGAATTAGCAAAGTATTTTACCAAACGAAAGGATGCGGGAGAGAATGTTAAGGACTTGAAATAATAGGGATTATAAAGAAATGAAAGTACAGTTGTTGTGTTTGTTGAAATATTAGCCCAGAAAGAAGAGACATTTTCGAGCGTATTTGAGCCTGTTATTACAGGTACATGTAATATTTACAGTATGACTATTTCCAAACATTCTCATTTCTCAACTTTAATCAATTTAATCTGCTTAAATATCTTATATTTTTACAAAACTTGTTTATCAAAAGATACTTCAAAATACATTCTTACACAAAGCATGAACTTTCTTTCCATTGGAATGAAATTAATTTTTACCATCTTTAAAAAAAATTTTACAGTGATTTGGTTTTTTCAGTACTTCCGTTTTTTCGTTTTTTTTAGATATAAAACATGAATAAGACCGAAACCGCAGTTTCGTAAAACCGGTAGACCATGCAAGTTTAGATGGAAAGTTGGATGAATACCAGGTTAACTGCATTCTCATTTCAGGTCTAAAATTGATATATCGTAATAGCCCTAATTTATAATTGTTTGCATGTTCTTGTTTGTAGCTGAATTTATCATACATTTGGCAGAGGAGAATGATACATTGGAACTATTCCACTCTGCTCTCAAGAAAAATGGAGCTGACTTTCCGGAGTCTTTTGCAAGTAATTTATTGAGGCTGATCACAAGAATGAAGCCGAAGGACACACTTGAACCACCAAAACCTCAGACTGTGTTAGAGAAAAAACAAAAGTTGTTTCCTTCATTGTGCCTGCCTGACGAGCCTTTACCAGAAATAAAGGTTAGTCATACAGTCAAGCACATTCTAGGATGCGAATCACAAAATAATATATTATTATCATCCTTTTTGGAGCATCTTTACTATGGTATCTTTGGTTCATCAGCCTTTGGTTCACGTGTTAAGGCCAGATTGCATTGTTTGCAAAATGCGCGCGGAAGTTGTAATAGCCATGCCCAATTTGCGCGCCTGCACCTTTTCATGTCTTTGTAAGGATATGTGACACTTAATCTAATAGGTGAGTATTGATTTCACTCACATGCATTACTCTGTTAGGCTACAAAAGCTGGGTTTCTGTGGTTTGGCCCTAGATTTCTTGGTGTTTTTTTTTAAGTACATGTAAATGAGCTCAAAATTTTAAGATTGTGCATCAGAGATTTGCTGGAAACAAAGTATGCAATCTGGTGGTAAAGTATCAAGAATTGTATATTGTTATATTAAATGCATATTAACATCAATAAGCTACATAGATGTTGGTGCATAATATGCTTATTATTTTGTCAAAACAACTAGATAATCATCTACTGTACGTACCCAAGAAGAAATTTGAGTGATTATTTAAAGATCAAGAAACAGTTATGCATCTCTGAGGGAGGTTCTTGTTTGGTAACAGCTGGATGAAGATAGGGTGATTGGTGTAGGGATAGAGATGGAGTGATTGGTATAGGGATGGAGATGGAGTGATTGGTGTAGGAATGGAGATGGAGTGATTGGTATATGGATGGAGATGGGAGTGATTAGAGTAGGGATGGAAATGGGAGTAATTGGTGTAGGGATGGAGATTAAGTGATTGGTATAGGGATGGAGATAGAGTGATTGGTGTAGGGATGGAGTGGAGTGATTGATGTAGGGAAGTAGATCAAGTGATTGGTGTAGGGATGGAAGTTGAGTGATTGGTGTAGGATGGAGATGGGGTGATTGGTGTAGGGATGGCTATGGAGTGATTGGTGTAGGGATGGAGCTGGAGTGATTGGTGTAGGGATGGAGATGGAGTGATTGGTGTAGGGATGGAGATGGGGTGATTGGTATAGGGATGGAGATAGATTAATTGGTGTAGGGATGAAGTGATTGGTGTAGGGATGAAGATAGTGTTTGGTGTAGGGATGGCTATGGAGTGATTGGTGTAGGGATGGAGATGGAGTGATTGGTGTAGGGATGGAGATGGAGTGATCGGTGTAGGGATGGAGATGAGGTGATTGGTATAGGGATGGAGATGAGGTGCTTGGAGTATGGATGTAGAAAGGATTTAGCCAAGATGGGATTAGGGCCTAGCTTGTCTGTCAGGGTTTTTTTTATTATTAAAACCTAAGCCATTCATCCATTGTTCATCCATCCACTGATTGTTCCTCATGATTATAAACAAGACAGCCCTAGACCAATGTTGGTACCGCCCCTGGGTATTCAGAAAAGCATGTGGGAGAGTGGATGGTTTAAAGGGAGATGGAAATGTGGGTGGAAGGGAGACATATTATCAGTGGTGTGGAGACTATTTGGCTTTTCATTTATTCACTTGTTAGGCCAATGTTGTTCCTGTATGTTTATTGATTTTGTTCTCTTGTTTGTCTCTCCCTGCAGAAAAACAAGCCTGGGGATGAAAAGGTTGTTCTGGATGCCATGGAAGAATTAGCAGCTCTGATGCCACCGTCAGATGACCCTAAAGCGTATGAACTGAATCAGTATAAAAAATTAATGTTTTGTATCCAATAATGATAATCAAAACAAACAAATTGGTGAAAAAGTGTGAAATATTTTATTCAATCAATCTTAAAACTTTGAGAGAAGTGTGTTAAATTTGCTGGAAACAGCAAAAACACCAAATGCAACAATCATTTTATAAAATATATATATATATATATATATATATATATATATATATATATATATATATATGTATGTATGTATATATATTTATATTTATATGTATATTTATATAACAGATGAGAAGAACAAATTTATAAAAGTATGCTATACCCCATCTCAATAATTTAGATAACAATTTTTCCATTTATCAAGTAATAGGAAAATAATTTTTAAAGAATACATAGAGGTTGTTTTTATGTTCTTAGAAGAAGTCTGTGGTCTAGTGATCATAGCATCTGCTTGGAAAGCTTGAGGTCCCAGGTTCAATAAACCTTCATTCACCTTGACTGGTTTAATCAACTGGTTTAATCAACTGGTTTAATCAACTGGTCGTGAACATCTTTCTATCACCTTAGCTGTTAAGAAAGGGATATAGAATATCCAGTCTACTGTACCTACCTACCTTAGATTCCAGAAAATTGAATGTTCAGATTTTCTTTCAGGGCTTGAAAGTATGGAATTTAATATTCTCAACCAATATTCCCTAAGAAATACCCACCCTTTCATTTCTGTAGTTCCCTTGTTGCATTATATTACAAATTTCATCACAATCACTCCGTCACTTGTTGAGACATGTTGATGACAAACAAACAGGCAGGCAAAGAAATGAAAACATATCCTTTGTCCAACTTCCTTGGTGAAGGTAACTATAGTAACTACGCTAGTCACTAATAGAGTGTGTACTCACTTGAGTGAAAGTTTGCCATAAGATCCACTGCATGCTATCAGATCCGCTGATTTTTTACTGTGAGAATGCTCAGCGGATCTGATCACAGTACGTACTTGTGGGATCTTTTAAATTTGATATATTCTGAATGGTACATGAATTGTTCTCTATCATATGAAATGGAATACACTTTTGACCACCAAAATATTCCTTTTAAAATAGGGAAAGTATATGTAAGCATGCAGTCCTGTTTGCTGGATGTATTAAGTGCTGTTCATGTTAGGACAAGATCTTTAATGTGCCTGTTACCTGCAAAGTTGATCATAATCATACATAGAATAGTTTCCAGTTTTGCAGTAAATAATCTTCTTTAACTTTAAGTAGTCTTGCAGATGTGTTGCCAGCTAAGAAACATTTACATTTCATCACAAGTGGCAAATATTTCATTTGACAAATTATTTCATTTTCTTATTTAGAAGAGTCAAAGAAGAGGACATAAAACCAGAGAAAGAACGAAGCAGAAGTAGGAGTAAAGAAAAGGATAAGATTAAAAAAGAAAAACACAGAAATAAAGACAGAAAAGATCGTCACAAACATAGGGACAGGTCCAGATCCAGATCAAGAGATAGATTGAAACGTAGATCTCGCAGTCGTAGCAGAGAACGGAAACATAGGAGGGGACGTGATCGAGATGAGTCTACTAGGGGTAGTGCTGGTGAACGGGGAAGCGATAAAAACAATAAATATTCAGATCGGTTTGTGTCAAAGCCTGTTCCATTAGATCCAGAGGTGTACGAAGTTTATGAAGGGAAGGTTACAAATATAATGCAGTTTGGTTGCTTTGTTCAACTGGAAGGGTTAAGGAGAAGATGTGAAGGGCTGGTCCATATATCAGAGGTGAGTTTGTTATGCGCTTTTAAATTCATACTACAGCCCTGAAGGCCCTGATATCCTTGGCATAAGCAGATCTATGAGAATACATGACTCCTGGACAGGACCCATTGCAGGTCAACTATTTAGTGCTGGTAATCATTTTACAGCTGGCTGAGTAAACTTGTCTTGCACAAGGACACAATGCAGGGTTCGCAGCGGGAATCAAACCTGCAAGTCCTTACCTTTCGCATACGAGCATGACTCCTTAACCACTGAGCCACTACACCTCTTATGTCATGTGCTGTGCTAATAAACATCTCTGAGTTACGAAATAAGCCACACCCACCACAGCAACACAGTTACTAGGTGGATCAAACAAATATCAAATTCGTAATTATGCATTACCAACACATTGACATTTAGATGTTTACAGGGTCTGCTGCAAGTTTTGATCCATTTATGGCACTTCTCCAGATCTTTAAAGTTTTTAACAAAACATATAAACCAAATTCAGTTTGCAAACTATTCTGGGTAAGAGCAATCAGATTTACAAAGCCCGCAGCGCAATTTTTGTTCACCATTTTGCCGTCACTCAGTCTCTTGTGTGCAAAAATTTGTTTTGTGCAGTAAATTGCATTGACTACATGAGCGCGCGCCGCTAGCTAGCTGTACTGTATCTGTACTGCGTAAGATGTTTGCCCACGTAGTTATGCAGATTTTGTTGCTAGCCAAATTCATGCAGTGATTGGTTGAAAAAGCTGTCAGTCATCTAACTTAGACAGGTTAATTGGATAAAGCCTTGCAAGGTGTTTCGCTAAATGAGCCTTTATTTAGAAAATGAAAAAAAACACTGTTTTGATGATGCTTAATTTTTCCAATTTTCTATCTAATTTGATAAATTGTGAGCTGATTTAAAGCTAATACATCGAACTTCATGTGATGAGCATAGAAAACTGAAACAAGTATATGAAAACATTGAATATGAAAAACCTGTAAGAAACATTATGCTTTTGTTCTTCCATGTGGGAATCTCCAGATGGTATATTTGAGATCAATATGACTTTGTTTTAAAAAATTCCATTTTATTGGTACTTTTCACAATATATGGAGCTCATAAAATAATGCAATAGGCTGACCTTTAATGTGACTTTTTTTATTAATTCATACTTTGTTTTTTATCTATTTTAAAAGGATTGAGGATAAATATGCTCACCAAAAAGTTACTTTTATCTTTAAGAATGCAATAATTTAGGAAAAACAAATTTACTATTGTGCACAAGTCTCAATTGATATTGTTAATGAACTGAGCCGACCTAGACTTGAAAAAACAGCACACCAAGAGCAGGGTTCTAGCTAGACAAGTTTGAGTGCTGGGTTCTAGTAATAATACAATGTGACCTCCTAGACCCCACTCCCATGAAGAACTGTTCGAATTAAGTCCACTTCTATTTACAAATTGTCAATGAAAAAGTTTTTTTTCTTTTTTGGAATGGTAGAAGGATTTACAAAATATTTTTTATGTACAATGGATATTCAAAATACAATATATATTTAACTGTCAAAGTGTCCTCCCCCCTCCTCCTCCCCCAAAAAAGTACAAACATATGTCAAAAACTCTTCTCTCAATTCCCATTGTTATTCATCTTGTCCAAACTTTTTACCGCTTTTATTTTCGTCCCAGTATCGTTCCACGAAAGCCAAGCGGCACATGTTCCTATGAACTATGCAACAACTTTTATCAATATAAAATCCCCCACAAATCAAAAGAATATCGATCAGTCCCTTATAATGTTAAGTGCACATGGGGTTTATAACAAATGTGTTTGGTTACTTACATTTGGACCAGTCTATAAGCACGCCTTGGGCCTTTGGGGGTGTAATTTTTATTTTGTTAAAGTTCGTTTGTATGGTAAGTGACGGACTTGGCAAGCTGCCAGCAGTGATTCACAAGGATTAGAACATGAACCTGAACTGTGTGCATGTACGTACGTTTATGCGAAGAGCTTGGTGTATGGATGATTTTATGATAATATGTACATTCAATTGCGTTAAATTCCTATAGTTTAGTTGTTTTGATCAGAATTTAATGTGCGTAATGTATATTATGTCATGTGTGTAAATCAGCGGATGACATAAATAGAGTGAGATTAAAAGGAGATCTGTTTAAACACTTAATTATTTAACTGAATTGAGCTTTTGAGTGCTGGGCGGAAGAGTGATTCGGGCCTGCCCAGCATCGCCCACCGTAGCTAGAACCCCGACCAAGAGGGGAAATTTAGGTCTGAGATCTCTGACGTTTATTAAAAACACTCCAACAATGACTCCAATAATGCATACAATTTTACTTGTCCATGCTTTCTTCACAGCTATGGAAGAGTAATTCTGTTGTTGCTTACAATAAAACCTAAAACTGCACTAATAAGAACTGGCTGATTTCTCTTGGTGATGGGTTGTGCAAGCTGGCAGCTGAGACCCCATTACCGTAGCTAAGCCTAATCTCATAGATTTAGGCTGGCTAGGTTTCTGACTGGTCACTGCAACTGTCAGTACACACTCCCTAAGCACGGAAAACAAAACTGTTAGTCTGGTGTGAAATGAAATACTCTTACTGCGAGGTTGTGCAGGATGAGATCACATTGCCTTAGCCAAGCCTATTAGGCTGGCTAGGCTTCTGTTATGGTCAACACAGCTGCCAGTCTGAACTCCAAGTCCTTACTGTTTAGCTTGCTTCTCATCTATAACTCACTGATTCCTAATAAACCACACTTTAGTGTCACATGATCAACAATGCCCAATGGAATTTGTACAAGTAGTGTCAATTAAATACATTAACACACCAGATGCCTAACTGGTTATCTCATTTACTTACTTGATTTTCAACAATAACCTAAAAGAAATGCAAATTAGGGAATGCGACCAGTAAGTCTCTCTATGTATAACCTAGAAAATGCAAATGATTGTCTATAGCTCCTCTAATATGAAACTTAGCATACTTGATTACATATCAACATTAGGCCTACTGTCTGAAATGATAAACAAGGATGAACTTCAAGTGACCTAAAGAACCAGGGGAGTCAACTTTGGGAAAATCTTGGGTAGGAAGGGAAAAAACAGGGTCCTTACATTACCCCCTCCCTGAATTGGTTTTGTTCCCCCCAAACAAAAAGACAGCCCTGTTGAAGGCTGGTAAAAAAATAGTCAAGGAATCTCCAAGCATAACAAATTGACAAATTCACACCATCAAACCCAAAGTCAGGACCATCACACTTTGCACAGTCGCAATCACAGGGAAGACATCGTTGTCACCTGCACCCGCCTAGGTCACTCCTTTCTCACCCACTTCTTTCTCACCCACTCCCATTTCCTTTCTGGCTTCCCTGCACCTCTCTGCCCCACATGCAACACCGACCTCTCCATCAAGCATATTTTCTTAACCTGTCTCCTATACCTGAACTCCAGGTCTCTTCTCTCCTCGCCCACTTCAATCTCAGATCTCTTCAAAGAAAATCCTTCCTCCAACATAATCAACTTCCTCCACAACAACAACCTTTTCCACCATATCTAATCTTCCTTTTCCCTCCCTTCTACACATCTCACACACCCCTTTCTCTTTATCTTATTTTATTTTTTATTTTTTCTCCCAAATTCATTCTACTCCCTCCCCTGCCCCTTTTCTTTCTTTCTCTCAATCCTTCATCTTCTCTTTACCCTTACTCTCACACCTTAATTTTTTAACACCTTTTGGCACATTTGACTCTGACTGTCACGGTGCCAATAAACATCAACAAACCATAACAAAATGTTATATGAGGCACAACAAATCAAAACATCGTTTTCATTCTCAGCGCCTTATCATTATTTGGGGTCTTTTTCACCTGCTGATACCTTTTTTGTTTTGTTGGTACAGCTAAGGAGAGAAGGAAGAGTTGCAGATGTTCATGATGTGGTCACTAAGGGTCAGAAAGTGAAAGTGAAGGTACTGTCCATAGCGGGCACAAAGATTCGTTTATCAATGAAAGATGTCGATCAGAAAACAGGGGAAGACCTGAATCCCAGAGTGTCCCAGGGACTTCACGGTGAAGTCACTGAAGATGAGGAGACAATGAGGAACCCTGACAGGCCGTCATCGTTGCCCCTGGTTCATAAGCCAGACAGTGATGATATTGGGATGAGGAAAAGGGTTCAAAGGGTCACTTCACCTGAGAGATGGGAGTTAAAGCAAGTAAGTATTCAGTACTGCATGCACTGTCATATATTATTTTATTTTGACAAATCATTATTTACCACTTACATTATCTATGTGCTCTTTTATAGTGCTCTTTTATAATTTTGTTGTAAAGTTGTATTTTATGTGTGCAGAATTTTAAATTCATACATTGTGCAAGTGTACATTATCTATGAGCTTTTTTATAATTTTGTTGAAGTTGTATTTTATGTGACAGAAGTTTAAATTCATACATTGAGCAAGTGTACCACATAGTGAAAATCCCTGTGTGTAGTGTTATCTTGCATCATAGCCTGAAACCCTCAGCATATCTGAGACTGGCAGATCCCATGTATGGGTTCAGAACCTAAAGAAATGAAAATATCCCCAAAATTATATCGGTTCAGTAACACCAGTAAAAATTAAATCTCTCCCCTGTAATACAGATGATGGCTGCTAGTTGTATTGACAAATCAGAACTTCCAGATTTTGATGAGGTGACGGGAATCCTTCCCAAAGATGACGATGGATCAGATGAGGAAGTGGAGATTGAATTACGTGAGGAAGAGCCGCCATTCCTTCAAGGTCATGGTCGACAAAGCATTGACCTTAGTCCGGTCAGGATTGTCAAGGTAGGACATACTTGCTTTCTTTTTAGAGAAGTTTTGGTAGGGGGGGGGGATCAGAAGGTGACATGGGGAGGAGGTGGGGGGATCAGGAGGCAAGTTGGCAGGGACGGGGATTAGGAAGTGAAGTGGGTATGACAGGATCAGGAAGTAAAGTGGGTAGGATGGGATCAGGAGGTAAAGTGGGCAGGACAAGGGTTCAGTAGGTGGGTATGACAGGGGATCAGGAGATGGAATGGTTAGGAGAGAGGATCAGGAGGTGAAGTGGATCAGGAGGTTGAGTGGGCAGAACGGGGACCAAGAGGTAGGCAGAACAGGTAAACAGGAGGTGGGTATGACAGGGGATCAGAATATGGAATGGGTAGGAGAGGGGATCAGGAGGTGAAGTGAATCAGGAGGTTGAGTGGGCAGAACGGGGACCAAGAGGTAGGCAGAACAGGTAATCAGGAGGTGGGTATGACAGGGGATTGTGAGGTAGGCAGGACAGGGGATCAGGAGTTGAGCAGGACAGGTGATCAGGAGTTGAGCAGGACAGGGGATCAGGAGTTGAGCAGGACAGGGGATCAGGAGTTGAGCAGGACAAAGGATCAGGAGGTACAGTAAGTGTGACAGGAGATCAGGAGATGGGCAGGAAACATTAGGAGGTGGGTGGGACAGGGTATCTGGAGTTGACATGGGCAGGATGGGGGATCAGGAGATGGAGTGGGTAGGACAGAGATCGGGAGGTGAAGTGGGCAAGACTGGGAATCAGAAGGTGAAGTGGGCAAGAGGGGATCAGGGTGTAAAGTGGGAAGGACAGGGGATCAGGAGGTGAAGTAATATTTGGCAATAAAATACATACTTGCTCTCTCTGAAGAGGAGATAAAGTGGGAAGGACGGGGATCCAGAGGTGACATGGGGAGGACAGGGAATAAGGAGGTGATGGGGGATCAGGTGGTGAGGTGTGCAGGAGTTGAAGTGGGCAGGACGGGGGATCAGGAGGTGAGGTAATAATTGGCAATAAGCTTTTGACAAAAATCTGTACTTTTTATACGACTTTCAATAGATTCTAAAACAATTAAACCAATTTTGCCTTTACCTGTTTAATATTCACTTAATGAGTATGTGGACTATTTTTAATTTAACTTACTGCTGGGAATCATTTGTATGAGCATAATGATTTATTGGCGAGCATGCAGAGCATAATGCGAGCCTATGTAATGGCGATTTCGTTCGTCAGCTGTCCACAGTTTTGCCTGAGATTTCCTCAAATATTCAAGTTTTTTGAGAAATACTCAGAAAATGTTAAAGTTTCTTCAAAGTTCCTCAGAAAAGTTAAAGTTTTTTTAGATATCCTCATGGAAAGCTAAAATTCCTAATAGATAATAGTTTTTCAGACTCTTAAGACAGGTTGAAGATTAGTTTCCTTAAAAAGTCCACAAAATATTGATATTTCCTTCGAAAATAACTGTAAGATTATTAATTTCCCAAAATTCTTCAGAGATCATCAAGTGTCTCTCATAACACTGGAGGTTTAAAACCCCTTAACATTTTCAAAATATTTGTGCATTAACGGCTGTATCAGGCATGATTATCAAACTCTGCCTTTATTATTGTGTTCATTTGCATAAAGTTGCTACAGTGTATGAAGTGACAAGACTTTTCTTTACTTAGTATGCTCAGTCAGGGAGTGTGACAGGATGTGACTGCATATGAACATAGGAAGGGGTGCCTTATGGACATGGATGGGGGCCATGCGGGACAGGATAGAATATATACCATGTGGTATGCACCAAGGGCTGGATCAGGCACGATTATTTTACCCCGCTTTTTTTTCTTCTTATTCAACAGTTCATTTGCATATAAGTTAATAAAACTGACAGACTTTCATACCTAATGTGCTCAATCAGGGACTGTGATAGCTGGGACAAGACTTCTTATGGAACCCATGGGATGTCACATGGGACGGGTTGGGATGCCATGTGGGACATGGGGTGGGATGCCATGTAGGATATATGGTGAAATGCCATGTGGGACATGGGGTGGAATGCCATGGGATAGGATGTGGGACATAGGTCGTTATGTGGGACACTGGATGTCATGTGGGACATGGGATGTCATGTGGGACATGGATGTTATGTGCGACATGGAATGTCATGTGCGACATGGGATGTCATGTGCGACTTATGATGTCATGTGGGATGCCATGTGAGATGCCACGAGTAACACAAGAGTGTGACATAGGTTGGGATGTCATGTGGGACATGGGATGTCATGTGGGATGCCATGTGAAATGCCACGAGTAACACAACAGTGTAACATAGGTTGGGATGTCATGTGTGACATAGGGTAGTAGGCTATGGGGACATGGAATGTGATGCCATGTGGGACATAAAGAAGGATGATGACATTGGGAGGGATACCATGTGGAACATATGGTGGGATCCAGTGTGGGACATAAGGCAGGTGGGAAGCCACTGATGTGGGACATATGGTAAGATGCCATGGGAAACATGGTGGGATCCAATTTGGGACATAAGGCAGGTGGGACATCAGGTGGGAAGCCACTGATGCAGGACATACGGTAGGATGCCATGGGGGACAAGGGAGAGACGGCTTGGGGACACAGGGAGGGATTACATGTTGGACATGGGAGGGATGTCATGTAGGACATCAAGTGGGAAGCCACTGATGCGGGACATATGGTGGGATGCCATGGGGGACATAGGGAGAGATGCCATGTGGGACACGGAGGGATTACATGTGGGACATAGGAAGAGATGTTGTGTGGGACATATGGTTGGATTAATGTGGGACATAGGGTCGGATGCCATGTTGGTCATAGGGTGGGATGCCATGTGGGACATATGGTGGAATGCCATGTGGGACATACTGTATGGTGGAATGCCATGTGGGAGATATGATGGAATGCCATGTGGGACAAGGGATGGGATGGGATGTCATGTGGAACATGCGGTGGGATGTCATGTGGGACATGGGATGGGATCCATGTGGGACATAGGGTGGGATGCCATGTGGGTCATAGGATGGAATGCCATGTGGGACATGTGGTGGAATGCCACATGGGACATATGGTGGAATGCAATGTGGGACATATGGTCGAATGCCATGTGGGAGACATGGTGGAATGCCATGTGGGACATGGGATGGGATGTCATGTGGGACTTGGGGTGGGAGATATGGTGGAATGCCATGTGGGACAAGGAATGGGATGGGATGTCATGTGGGACATGGGATGGGATGTCATGTGGGACATGGGATGCCATGTTAGACTTAGTGTGAGATGCCATTTTTATAATTGGCTTGGTCATATGATATGGGTGTCAATCTGCATGGGCATGCGAACCATGACAGTATTTACCATTCTAGTTTCTATGTTTAGCATGGTATCAGGTAGATGCACTCAGCATAGAAGTTATGCACAAATTTATAGCAAAGGAACCTGCTATATTTGTTTTGTTCATCACAGAACCCTGATGGCACACTGTCTAAAGCAGCCATGATGCAAAGTGCTCTTGCTAAAGAGAGACGGGAAATGAAGCAAGCCACGGAGAGAGCAGAGTCTGAGAATGTACCAACTGGAATGAATAAAAACTGGATTGATCCAATGCCCGAAGGTAAGTCATTGATGATCTAATGCCTGAGGATGAGTTATTATTGATCCAATGCCCGAGGGGGGTCATTATTGATCCAATGCGTGAGGGAGAGTCTTTATTGCTTCTGTGCCTGAGGTGGAGTCGTTATTGCGTTTGTGCCCAAGGGTGAGTCACTATTGATCTAATGCCAGTGGGAGAGTCATTACTGATTCAATGCTCGAGGGTCATAGTGTGTGTTTGCTTCGTATCAATGATTTGGGGTATGCAAATATCATGATTGTATGGATCCGTCAATAAGTAACTTAAGCTCTTTCCTTTAGCCCAATAGATGCCTTTAGTGTTGTACTGAGTCAAGTGTCAACCTTATATTGATATTCGACATATCTTGTTTACAGGGGAAAGAGCTATTGTAGCAAATATCAGATCAGCTGGAATGGGGGCACCAGAAATGCCTGAATGGAAGAGGAATGCCTTTGGGGGAAATAAGGCATCATATGGCAGAAGAACAAAGATGTCCATCCTGGAACAGAGAGAGAGTCTTCCCATTTATAAACTAAAGAAGGAATTGGTTCAGGTTTGTGTTCCTTCTGCTTTTCTTGTTGTTAAAGGTCTACGGACAGGTAAAAAAGTTTTTTGTTCAACCACGGACCAATCATAGCATTAAATTCTGAGTTTAATAGTCTTTGAATTTTGAAAATAGCATGTGTAGTTTTCAAGTTATTAGTAATCAAAGTTTGAAATTTGTTTTTATGTATTGAAAAAATGTGATTTATGAACAGGAAAACACCTAAAAATGGTGTTTTTTTTTTCCATTTAAATTTCTTCCCTTATATTCATACCTTGAAAATGCCCAAAAGCCTTCTCCCGTTTGAGGTTGCTTGGGGTATAGTAAAGATAGAATTCTCTTCAGCAGAATTATCTTTTCTTTTTCAAAGGGACATGGCAGAGGATTTAAAAACATTCATTTTACATAAAAAAATAGAGATTTATGTCTTGTTCATATGTCACAAGAGTTACACAAAAATTTGCATATTTGCACAAAGCTGTAAAATGGCCAATTTTTAACCAATTTGGATAAAATGTTTTTACTTCCTGCATAGTTTTAGTGTATTTCAAATGAATTTTGCTAATGTTGCCTCTACCTGTCCATAAGATAAAGCATATGGGAATAGGAATAACTGACAATATTGTAAGCGTTTGTAATGTAAGCATGAAGTGTTTGTTATTTGTTCATTTGAAATGCTGTTTTTCTTCATACATGCAAGCATTAGAGACATTTTGAAAATTTTACATCAAATGTTGAAATATCTCCAAAATAAAGCACTGAACTTCATTGCACAAGGGTGTCAACCAGAAAAACTTAAAACGTCAAAATGAATCCATCCATCCATGGACTGTTTGCAGTCCAGAACAAAGCATCTTCAGACAGGCTAGGCTGATATTTCCTTAGAAGAGGCTGATATTTCCTTAGTAAAAATGTTATACTTCCTAAAACTTTTTCGAAAATTCTGATATTTCTGATACTGATGAAAGATTAATTTCATGCGAATTGATTGTCTGCACTTGTGAATTAATTGATTGCTCTTATTCTCCACAGGCTGTGCAAGACAATCAGATCCTGGTTGTGATTGGAGAGACAGGTAGTGGTAAGACGACACAGATCACACAGTACCTGGCAGAGACAGGATTCACTATAAGGGGCAAGATTGGGTGCACCCAACCACGTCGTGTGGCTGCAATGTCTGTGGCCAAGAGGGTCGCTGAAGAGTTTGGTTGCAGGTTGGGGCAGGAGGTAAGAGAACACAGAAAATCCTTCACTGCGGTTTCTGTTTGGTGTCTCCTTGTTCTTTCTTGTTCTTGACAATTTGACATTGTCAAATTCATGGAATGAATCAGTATTAATAGAGGTTGTGAAACAGATATAAAGACGAATGTGAAAGCAGGGACATGGAACGGGTCACCTCTCGGCAAGAACCCGAACAATATCATGGTTAGAAGTGGAAAATTTTAAGTGATAAATTAGTTTGCATAAACATAGAAGCTTATCCGGAAATCTGCAATTTTCAAGAAATCTGCAATTTTCAGGATATTTCTTTGTGTTAAATTTTCAGGAAATTTTCTTCATTTTTAGCAATAGTCATCGATTTTAGGGCAATTTTTTTCAGTCTTTGGGAAATTCCTTTATTTTTGAGAAGTTTGTTGTCAATTTTCAGGAGGTCTTACCAAATTTGTCCAAGTTGTTAAATAATTTTATCAAATTTTCCTTCAATTATACCAATTTTTTTCAATTTAGGACAATCATTTCCCAATTTTACCTCTGAACTGGAAAGAAATCACAGAGGAATAGTTAAATCCTCTCAAGGGAACTTTCCCCCACTCATCCCTCTTTCTGTGCCTCTAGAAGCCACCACAGTCTGGCAAACATAGAGATTAGACAAGGTCAAGCAACCAGCTCCATAAACCTTTGTTTCCTTACAAGACCAATTTCGATCCCAGATCATAGCATCAAACTGAGCAGCTGCAGATTAGCATGGCGGGTAAAGTTTGTCCCACATCCCCTTCCCCCCTCCACCATCTCCCCCCCTCCGCCTCTCCCCTTCCCGTCCTGCAAATCCTGCTAGTATGGTTTGTTAGACATGATGTTATGTTATAATGAGTCCCAACAGTGAAATAAGTGCCTTGTTAGGTAATTATTAAGGGGGTGTATGGAATTGTTGAAAGAACATTGTTGAAATAGGAGCTTTCAGATTTTATTTGCAGACTAACACGAGTAGGGCTGCCACGATAATGGTAAATTAGATATGGATAATCATAAACAAAAATATTGCAATGTATCATCATATCGCGATGTCTGAGTTATGATCACAGAACACTTTTCAGAAATATGAGATTTTCATCAAGCCTATTTTAATTTTCATTAAACTAACGATAGGGAAACATAAAATACTTACAATTGTAAGTAGTCAATTACAATGTTTAAAAATCTGCTTAAAAAGCTGTTGCTTGAATATGTACTTTTACATGTGATAATGACACTACCCGATATGTTGGTCAGGCTGTTTTGGCAATATCACAAAATCGCGATTAATGATATATCGTGACAGCAGTAAACATGAGACCTTTGGCATTTTATTAGTTCATGGAATAATGTGAATTTTCACTATGGTGGTTTTGTACCTTGTACCTCCCATTAAGAAAAGATTGCAATTGTAATTTAGGGAGTTTATGAAATGGATTTAAAAGCATGAAGCAATATCTTTCCTTAAAAGAAATGGTCTGTCAATCATTCACAGTTAATGCACATTATTACCTCAGGCATTATGATACACAGCTATTTTTATCACCAGTTTGAAAACAACTTTTTTCTATTACGACAGTTAACACAAATGGGTGATTTCAATCACAAAAGTGCCTTGATTTTTCAGCACTGGCTTTCTGTAATCTTATACACACAAATAGCCTTGGGCTACTTGGCTGTGAAGTGCATGGGAATGGCAGAAAAACAATCATTGTTTGGAATGGAAACAATACACTGAACAGAAAGTCGGGTTGGTAATTCTCGTACCTCAGTTTTCAGAAAAAAACTCAGGTGTTGGGTGCGGGTCGGCTTTTTTCGGCATGAACATTGTTGAGATAGGAGCTTTCAGATTCTATTTCCAGACTACCATGAGACCATTGAGAAAGTGGTATTTTATAAGTTCATGGAATAATGTGATTTTGCCCTAGGTTGGTTACACAATTCGGTTTGAGGACTGCACTACCCCAGAAACAAAGATCAAGTACATGACTGACGGTATGATGCTCCGGGAGTGCTTGATAGACCCTGATCTTTCCCAGTACTCTATCATTATGCTTGATGAAGCCCACGAGCGCACCATTCATACGGACGTGCTCTTTGGACTGCTTAAGAAAGCCATTAAGAAGAGGCAGGACATGAAGCTCATCGTCACGTCTGCAACCCTGGATGCTGTTAAGTTTTCCACATACTTTTTTGAAGCTGTAAGTTATTTTGCTTGAACAGACATGTGATTCTTAGCATTATGATTCCGCATTTGTGTACGCATTCCATTTTATTTTGCTCCGAGGGCTAGACAAAATTGTCATGGTATGCCAATGTTTGCCAATACAATGACTTGAAGAAAAAAAATTGTACATGGAAGTCAATGCTTTTCCCTTAATGAAAGTATAGTTTGTGATTTGTGTTACTTAGCATCGTTTTGGGGCAACTTTGGTTTACTTCCAAAAGTTACGGTAACAAATTTTGTGCTATTGTTTAAGTTTCTTGATCACATGTCTGTTTCTCATTGGTAAAAGATTTCCACGTACATTCTCTACATGTTGCTTTTTAAATTTAATAATAAAGATTTTCATGCCTTGTCAATTGAAGAAAAAATGGAAAATGTAACCACTATCTCATATTTGCTTGAATTTTGGCATATATGCTAAGAAAAATGTATATAGAACACCCCTAAGATTTTAGCTTCATTGGTAAAGTTGTTTTTGAGATATGGATGTGCAAATTCCGGCTATATTTTCCCAAATTTTCTACCGCCGATGGCCATTTTCAATTTTCGACCAAGACAAATTCCCCTTTTAATTTCTTTTCTTTACCTCAAATTGTTCTAAAAATTGACACTAGGCTGTTTGGAAGGTGGGGAATCGAGAAAAAAAATGGCACTTAAAAAATGTTCCCAGGGCAAGTTTTCATTCTGAATTTTTTAGAAGAAAAAAATTATAATTCTTAAACAATTTTGTGAAAAGGTTGATTTTTTAAAGGGTCCTCGCCAAAAGGGGCAAAAGTGTAAATGGCTGAAACTTTACATAATAAATGTGAATTAGTTTATCCATCTCTGGGCCAAAATTGGCAATGGTTTTACTTTTGGTTTTGATTTTGAAGAGCTTTTAATCTCACAGTCAAATTGTTGAAAATGGCCATTTTTTTGTGATTTTGTGGATTTTAAGGTATAAAAATGTTTCAGCTAACATCATGAGGTCACATAGCTTTGTTTACATCGCCATTTTGTAGGACAGACTGTTGTCTGCTGTACACTTAAATACGTTTGCATGTTGTTATATAAGAATACTTTTGTAAGTAGTATGCCTGAATCTTTTGCTGTGCCATTGGTTACATTAACTAATAAACGTGTTTAGAATCCACAGATTAAGATTACTTAAAGTACTTAAAGGGTAATTTTTTTCTTTAAAATAAGATTTTATATAAAATAATATTTCATCTGGCCAGTTTATTTCAACCAGCACTTGTTTACATGCCCAGCACGTGTTTTTATCACCAGCGCAAGCTAGCGCATGTTTTAGACCTAGTCTGTTTGTTTTACATGTGATGTGACTGAGCTGGGTGAAGATCAGACTCGTGAAATACTTAACACGCAAAGCTCTGCCCTGCAAAATGGCTCCCAGTTGGGTTAGAGTCATGTGATGAAATCCCTCTATAGACATAGCTTCTTATGCATGTGTAATACTATTAATAACATTACAACCTAAGACTACAGTGTATGGAACATCACAAATTCCATAGCTTTAGGTTGGATATTAGATTTTTAATAGCAATTTCAGTATATCATTTTGTGACGAAAATCAGTGGCCTTTGGGTAGATTTTGATTACAATTGTAATTTTGCATTTTTAAAGATAAATAATGACCACCTCAAAATCCACCCAAAGGTCACACACTACTTTACGTCACAAAATGACATTGAAATTACTAATAAAAATCAAATATCCAACCTAGAGCTCTGAAATTTGAGATATTGTTACTCCATATACCTTAGGTTGTCTTAGGTTGTAGTTTTATTAGTGGTATTACACATGGTTAAGTAGTTATATCTATACCTTAAAATCCACAAAATCACAAAAAATGGCCATTTTCAACAATTTGACTGTGAGACTGAAAATGCTCTGAAATAAAAACAAAAAAAGAAAACCATTGCCATTTTTTGGCCCAGAGATTGATAAACTAATTCACTTTTAATATGCAAAGTTTCAGTCATTTATACTTTTGTCCCTTTTGGTAAGGACCCTTTGAAATTGAACCTTTTAACAATTTTTTTTTTTTTTCCTTCTCAAAAATTCAGAATGAGGACTTGCCCTGGGAACATTTTAAGTGTAATTTGTGGCTTCCCCACCTTCCAGACCAGCCTAGTGCCATTTTTTAGATCAATGTGGGGTAAAGAAAAGAAATTATAAGGGAATTTGTGTCTGTTGGAAATTTAAAATGGCCGCCAACGGCAGGAAATTTTGGGCAAATATAGCTGAGATTTACACATCCATATCTCAAGAACGACATGAGCAATGAGGCTATAATTTTAGGGGTGTTTATATACATAATTCCTAGTATTTAAGCCAAATTGCAAGCAAATCTGAGATAGTGGGTTACATGACCTGTTTTTTCATGCACGCGGTTGTACTGAAAACCTTGGATACGAATGTTTAAATTAATCATAATTATTTCTTATGAATACTTAAGTAATTATTCAACGACATGAGCATAAAAAATTACACTATTATGTTATTTTTAATTCCTGTGACTTAGCAAAAAAAAATGCCCGCACTTTTCGACCAAGAACTCCTTTAGACCTGTGATGATAACAAAATTCTTAAGATTTCCAAATACTCTTTATGTGGAATATGGTTGCTAACTCATTAAGGTTAATTATAAATCACTTGATTGTTCCGACAGCCCATCTTCACCATTCCAGGCCGTACATTTCCTGTTGAAGTGCTCTACACAAAGGAACCAGAAACGGATTACCTTGATGCGTCTCTCATTACAGTCATGCAAATTCATCTCACAGAACCTCCTGGTAAGTATTTCTTACTCTCTTGGTGTGCTAAATAGACCTTATCAAACCGTATTTAGCCAAACATGATTATTCCAGAATTTTGACCTATCAACTGCTGGGGGAATTTTACATTTTTTACCCAACCAATCAGCTGCATGCAGTTGCTAAAGGAAAAATTGTAAGCAACAATGAATGTGCTTATTACCTACATGTAAAAACACATTTGTGATGATTTAAAAGCATTTTGTCTTCATACAATTGGTGCCATACCATTCTTGAATTGTGCAATGGCCAAGAATCCCCCATTATTTGATTGGTTGATAAGTTTCCCCCAGCATATGATTGGTCCATTATTGGCTTGTGAATTTTGGCCATGTGACATTATTTAAATTAGTTTTCCGAAAATTGCTGATTCAGATTTGAAAAGGTCTATTGTTGCTGCACTTATCCACCAATTCACCTTTCCATGTTACAAATAGGCCACACCAACCATAGCAATGCGGTAACTAGGTGGGGAAAAAAAAAAACCTCAAAATCCACAACCATGTATGATTAACGCATTAATATTTAGATGTTTATTCAGCCTTCTGCAAGTTTTGATCCATTTATGGCACTTCTTCGGATCTTTCAAGTTTTTAGCAAAAGGAATAAGCAAAATTTCATTTGCTTACCATTCTGGATGCCGGGAATTGGATTAACAAAGCCCGTAGTGGGCCCATAAGCGCAATTTTTGTTCACCATTTTACCGTCACTCAGCCTGTGTGTGCCGAAATTTGTTTTGTACAGTATATGCATTGACAACATGAGCGCGCGCACCAGCTAGCTGTACTGTACCATACCGTGTAGGATGTTTGCCCCACCTAGTTTTGCAGATTTTGTTGCTAGGCAAATTCGTGCGATGATTGGTTCAAACAAGCTGTCAATCATCAAACCCAGTGTGGTAAATTGTCTCCATATCAAATGTTGATGAGATGACAATATGTGTAATTTGTTCTCTCAACATTTGGAGTTTGCTCAGTGCGGGGTATGTGCCAAACAGGATATCATTTGATAGATCTCCATTGGGATATGATTTGCTAAAAGTGATCTCAAAACTGTGATCATTCCATTCAGTCTTCCAAATTTTTCTTTCTTTTTCCACAATTTATGCATGGTTACTAAAACTCATTTTTTTTTTTTTAACCCAAATCAGTTTTACTAGAAACGTTTAATCTATCAGTATTCTTATTTTCACTTACAGACCTTCCACTTGCTTTCACTAGTTTTGCTATGCTTTGATGGATATTGCTAAGCCCTGGTGAAATGAAAGAAAACTACCTAGGCTTTTAATGAATATTCATAACTTAGTGCAGAAATTTCCCTGCTTGTGTGCAAATCCATTTGAGTGCAAATTCATTTTCTAAGCACTGAAATATTCAGGGTAATATCCCAATAGGGATATATTTGATATCCCCAATGGGTCATTAAGCCCATTCTGGATATCAATGTGTAGTAAGATGCAGCTATATCTCGATTGGGATATAATAGCCTGATTGGCGGTTACGCTGCATTGTGAGGAGGAAGTGTTCCAACGAGTTTTGTCTTGAATATAGAATGTGGAAAACTAGGAAATGATTTTGAGTTTAGGAAAGTGGGTTTCCAGTGCAACAATTTATTCTGAAATGAGAAGATCTTAATTCAAGTTGTAGGGAACATGTTACTCCCAAGTTTTCTGCATTTATCAGTCAAACAGGCTTTGTTCACCACTCCAGATCACCTTTTGTTCTCTTATAGTAATAACAAGTCTCATCAGTCATTCAACAACAGATGCAGTTTTATTACTGTAATTCTTTTGTGTCTGAAACAAGAATCCTGTAGAACATGCAGTAGGTTTTATCATTTTTTGTTGCCAATCCTGAAAATCAGTTTTGCCATTTGGAGTTATTTTACACAAGGCTTAAGAAAAGGTCCTAGACCAGAGTATAGAGAAGGACTATATACAAAAGTGATGGTACAAAATGGCTCAAAAATTTTAAGTGACATTTCCCCCACCTGCCCCCTTTCAATTTTGTGTGTTTTTGATTGTTGGGAGTGGGAACTTGGTCCAATTACTTTTTGCTACCATTGTAGTTGCACTTTATAAACACAGTTTTGCTCTACATTATTCCATGCTCCTTTAAACAGAGTTTCATTTATTTTGAACAGGTGACATTCTCCTGTTTTTGACTGGTCAGGAAGAGATTGACACAGCTTGTGAGATTCTCTATGAGAGAATGAAATCATTGGGTCCTGAGGTACCTGAACTGATCATCCTCCCAGTATACTCAGCCTTGCCCAGCGAGATGCAGACGAGGATATTTGACCCCGCCCCTCCGGGCAGTAGGAAGGTTGTCATTGCTACAAACATTGCGGAGACTTCCCTCACCATTGATGGAATCTATTATGTTGTTGATCCAGGGTTTGTGAAGCAGAAGGTCTACAACTCCAAGACAGGAATGGATCAGCTTGTTGTCACTCCTATCTCACAGGTACTGTCTTTTGTTTTTAATTTCAGAAAATAAAAGCTGAAAGAGGTGATATTATTTATCAAAAAAGAAGCACACATGAATTGCATACAAACTTCATTTCAACCATTAGAGTGTACATTGAAAAAAATATTTATTCTGGTGGAAGGGGCCATTGAAGAAATGTATGTACATGGCAACACAGAGTAACAATAGAGAGGAGGAAGATAAATACTTGTGTACTCTTTGTTTCAGGCCCAGGCCAAGCAGAGAGCAGGGCGTGCAGGCCGCACTGGTCCTGGTAAGTGTTATCGTCTGTATACGGAGCGCGCTTACAGAGATGAAATGTTGCCAACAGCTGTACCAGAGATCCAGAGAACCAACTTGGCGAGCACTCTCTTATCATTGAAAGCAATGGGAATCAACGATCTATTGGCATTTGACTTCATGGATGCTCCGCCCACTGAAACCCTGATCACTGCTATGGAACAGCTGCATTCGCTTAGTGCCTTAGATGATGAAGGGCTGTTAACCAGGCTAGGAAGACGGGTAAGTGCAGAGTAGAGCTGTGACCGTTTAGCGTGTACACGCTACACGCTCGCAAATCTTGTAAACGTTTACTAAATACTTCATTGCGAATAATCGTTTTTCATAGTCAGTCTTGCAGTCAAAAATCAATGTTGTCATTCATGATTCAAATCTCACACATCGGCTGACAAAATTCCAATCAATGACTTTGTACAAACTGTAAACCCGATTAACATAATCCTTTTTAAATGTGCGAATCACAAATGCGCAGTAATCACCAATGAATGGGGATATTATGCACTTTGATTTCGTCGGAATCTGAGTAATCTAACTTGTGAAATGCACCGCGAATGTGCAGCAGTAAACAGTGAAACTAACATACAATAGGCCTAATGTTAGGCCACAAGGCTTTAAATCCCACGCAATTAATGCCCGTTTTACAAGCTGTTAAATCAACCAAAAAACACTTGAAAAATACTTGAATAGTGACAATCAGTACATTTACATGTAAATATTACCTGATGGGTCAAATAAATTTTAAAAGAAAGAAAAAATATTGCATAATAAACAAACAGAAAAATGTTTTAACAGAGCTGAAATTCTGCATGCGTCGCAAAGATGGCGGCCATTTTTTTGAGACGACTGATATTTCAGAACTTCCTGGTGGTGGTGGGGGCATAGTTTTGAAATGTTTTACGGCGAGGTATATCATAGGCGTATGCAAGATTTTCACAGAAGAACTTTGAAAGCTGTAGCAAATAGGACAAAAAAGTTACGTGATGTTGAGTTTAAATGACATTGAAAGGAAGTTATTTGTTCTTTCTGAACTGAATTTCCATGAATATTTTTCATAAAAATGATGATTTATACTGTAGAAGTAAACTTTTTACAATTTGGAAAGCAAAACTCAGCATCTATTTGGGCAATGGAGTCAGTACTTATGCCATTCTGGTTGCGCTATTTTTTTACTTCGCCTCGTAGTTTTGGAGCAATTTTGGTGTATTTCCGAAAATTACGGTACTTAACACGTGTACACGATACACGCTCGCTTTTTTTGGCGTGTACAGCTTTACTAAAATCCCTAAACGTTCACAGCTCTAGTGCAGAGGCCAGTCCGCCTCTTCATATTTTGAATTATGCCTGTGGATGATGTGCAGATAGTCTTGCATTCCTATTTTAAATACCTCAAAAGAAACAGATGGATGGGCACCAGTATTCATAGGTGGAGTTTGCATTAACTCTTAAACACACAAGCATCAATTTATTCGACTTTTGTAGTGTGCTATATTTCAAAAATTACTTCAGTAACTTCCCATTTCACATCAGGTGATTATTGTTTCATTCGAAAGAGCTCCTGTGATTCTTTCATATTCTAACCATATTTTATATGGGTCATATTGGGTTTTTCACAGTAAATTACAGCCAAACAATTTTCATTTTGTTACCAAAACTTGCCAAAAATTTCGACTTCATGGATGCTCCGCCCACTGAAACCCTAATTACTGCTGTGGAACAATTGTATTTGCTCAGTGCCTTATATGATGAAGAGCTATTAACGTGGGTAGGAAAACGGGTAAATGCAGAGGCCAGTCCGCATCTTCATATTTTAACTTATGCCTGATGTGCAGAGAGTGTTGCATTTCTATCTGAAGAAACTTGGAAAAACTGTGTCAGAAGAAACTGATGGATGGGCACCATTGTTTATAGGTGGAGTTTGCATCAAAGGAAACTGATAGGTAGACAGACACCAGTACCCAGTAATGGGGTTGGCATTAAGTGAAGTTGATGGGCCCGTAGCAGTATCCCAAGTATCGAATAACTTGTTTGGCAATAAAGCTGTTTTCATGTGAAGCTGTTATTGTATTGAATATTTGTAAGCCAATTTGTTTCTTGAGTTTTCCTTATGCCTTTTTTTTGGGGGGGGAATGGGGGAGGGGACACACTGCCAGTGCGACTCGGTATGATCTATCCACACTATTGTTCTCTTCTGCAGATGGCAGAATTTCCACTGGAACCAATGTTGTCCAAAGTATTGATCATGTCAGTTCAGTTAGGATGCAGTGAAGAGATTCTCACCATTGTGTCCATGCTCTCTGTCCAAAATGTATTTTACAGACCAAAGGTAAGTTCATTAGTTTGATCCATATGGTTAGTATACATTTGAAGAAGGAAAAAATCAAAATTTGTCAGATCTTTCTTGGGATATGAACAAGATATTATACAGTTGCTTTTGAAATCAATTTATTATTTTTTTCTGTGCACATCTAGATTTGTATTATTTCTTCTGAATGACAAACAGTGACTTACTCTTCCAACTTAAATTATTAACACCCTCTTGCCACATTTGACTGACTGTCGCGGTGCCGTTAAACATCAAGAAACCAAACCAAGGAATTTCTTCTTAATATCAAGACATAGCAAATATAACCTTTTTACATTCTCATTAGAGCCATATACCTGTTCACCCTCTTACTATTAGGGCTAGTTCTTACGATATATTGATAATCGTGATATTGTGTTTTCCATGATATTAAAATCACCCTGACCAACATATCGTGATATGTTATTTTCACATGTAAACTGCATATTACAGCCAAAACTTGTGAAACAGAAATTCAGAAATGATTTAACAGAATATTTTCAGAAAATCTTGAATCTTTTATGCTTCCCTTTCTTAGATCTTAAACTTAAACTTGAATTGGACAAATTGAGGTCTGTACGCTGAAAACCCAAGCAGTTTCCTGAATATAATGATAACATAGATATCGTGATATGGTCATATATCGTGATATGGTCATATATCGCGATATTTTGTCCACGATAATCTATATATGTTTACTCAGGGGCGTAGGAAGGGTCACCTTTTAGGGGGGAAAAAACCAATAAAAAATTCCCGGTAACAAGTGGAATTTTTGCAAAGGTAAATTAGGTATCCATCAAAAGTTGCTGCTAATTGAGTAATCCCCTTCAGTTTTCTTCAATTTCTGGAAGATATCCGTCATTTCAGGAATTTAGTTTTCAATTTGGAGAAATTTTGGCCAGTTCTCTGGAAATTTTACCAAAATATTTGACAACTTTACCACATTTTTCAATTTTATCTTAATAATTTCCCAATTTTACCTCCCAAACCAGGCAGAAAGCATGCAAGCGAGAAAGTGAAATCTGGTCGGGGGAGAGAGAGGGGAGGGGGGGGGGGCAGTTTTCCCTTCTACTTTCTATGTTTCTGATGTTTACCCATATTGTGACATCCCTACTTATTATGATAAACCTGAACAACTTGTGCTTCTTAAGGCATTTAAGTAATTTGTTTAGGTTCTATAAAAAAAAGTAGGTAGATTAAGCAACAGAAATTATACATCTCTTTATCCAGGATAAACAAGCCATAGCTGATCAGCGGAAGGCAAAGTTTCACCAACCAGAGGGGGACCACCTTACCCTTCTAGCAGTGTATAACTCTTGGAAGAACAACAAGTTTTCCAATCCCTGGTGTTTTGAGAATTTTGTTCAGGCACGTACCCTTAGAAGAGCTCAGGATGTGAGGAAGCAGTTACTGGGCATAATGGACAGGTGAGAAGGCAGGGGTAAACCATGGCACCAACAATCCCATAAACTTTTTTAGGTCTCCAGAAAGAAAAAAAAAGGAAAGGAAAAGGGGGAGAAATAAAGGATTGGGAGGAGGGGGAGGACAGGAGAGAAAAGGTTTCAAAGATTTTTAAATGAAAGTAGCAAATTACCCTGCATGGAGTTTAGTACTGTAAACTAAACTTAAATCATAGAGATATTCACAAACTAACAAGTCTTTAAAGGCCATGAAATTGATATTTCCCTGTTGGAATCCAGCATTTGATTTAGTTATTGTAGTTGCAGTATACTGGCAGAATTATTCTAAAGACTTTTTGTGTAAAATAAGATTTGTTATTAAAAAATGTCTACCCATGTGAGAAGGAGACAAAGTGTATGTCTGTCTATATTATGTATTGAGAAAGTCTATATTATGTTTTGAAAACCTTTTAAAAGTATAAGCACATTTTTATCCATGTCTACATTATGTTTCGAAAATCTTCAAGAATCCAGTCAGTTTTTGTTTCCAATGTGATAACATTCGGAACCTATGCGGTCATGATGGCGTGTATGTGTATGTATGTATGTATGTAGGTATGCATGTGTGTGTGTATGTAACGGCCAGCTTGTAAACACGATATCTCAAGAACGGTAGACTGGATTCATGTCATATTTGGTACACAGATAGCCCATGGTCTGTAGATGTGCCCTATCGTTTTATGATGATGTCTTGCATATTAATAAGTAGGCGGGGCTTAGGTGAAAATCATGAAGTGTTCATTAAGCACATGTCTGTTTTGTTTCATGTTTGGTATAATTATGTTGTTAGCTGGTGTGCAGGGTTCTAGCTATGGTGGGCGGGCCTGCCCAGGACTCACATTTCCCGCCCGGCACTTGGCTTTAAGATTCACTCTTCCGTCTGGCACTCAAAAGTTCAATTCGGTTAATTAATTAAGTGTTTAAACATATCTTCTTTTAATCACGCTCTATGTATGTCATCAGCTGATTTACACACATAACCTAACATGCATTACGCACAATAAATTATGATCAAAACAACTAAACTTTATAGGAATTTAATGCAATTGAACGTACATATGATAAAATCACCCATGCGTATCACCTACACTGTGCATAAACATATTCACAGGAGAGAGGGGAGAGAGGGGGGGGTATAGGAAGTCACCCTGGGCATGCCACTGATTGTCACTGGAGCCCGGCACTCAAACTTGTCTAGCTAGAACCCTGCTGGTGTGTACATATTCATGATGTAAAAATCTTGAATTTCATTAATATACATAGTGGGTGGGGCTTAATATGATTTTGCTGAAATGAGCTTGTAAACATTTCACGAACAGTAAACTGGAGTAATGTATAACACAGTATGGTACACAGATAGCCCATGGTCTGCAGATATGGCCTAATGTTTGTGATGTTGATTTTATGCATAATAATATATTTTTTTAATGGAAATTTTGGGAAAGTGATAAATAAGCAACTGTATGTCCGTTTTGCATCATATTGAGCATGATAATTTTGTTGGTTGTGTACATGCGTATGTTATCAACAGGTGTCATTAATATGCATGGTAGGCGTGCCTTAACGTGAAAGTGCTAAATGATGTAAAAACTATAAACGATATATCAAATTTATGCTATATGTGGTACACAGATGGGTCGTGGTCTGTACGTATGTTCTAATGTTGTCGTAGTGATGTCATGAATGCTAATGGAGTAGGTGGGGCTTGCTGACAAATTATTGAAATAGGGTAAATGAGCAATCATTTTTGCATCATACTTGCTTTGATGATGTTAATTATTGTGCAAATGCTAATGTTGTCAACATTTTTATTGATCTGCATGGTGGATGTGGCTTACAAATAAATATGGAATATATTTCATGATATGCAATGACATGACAGTTAATACAAATTTTGCAAATCAATCAGCTTGTGAAAAAGCATCAAGACCACAAAACCTTTTGGTTCTAGCTTGTCTTGGTCTACATTGTTTTTTGAAATGCTTTCAACAATTCAAGCAGTTTTTTAATATTTTTTTTTATCTCTGCCTACTATACATCATATATTGAAAAACTTCCAAGAATTCAGTCATTTTTTTGTCTGACTACATCATGTTCGGACCATCTTCAAAAATTCAGTCATTTTTTATGTCTTGGTCTACATTGTGTTTTGAAACACTTTTAACAATGCAAGCAGTGTTTCCTTGTAGAAAAACCTTCAAGAAGTCTCTATTTCTACAGTTTGTTTTGAAAAACCTTTGCCCTCTTAATTTTGAATAAGCTATATCCCTACCCAGTATACATATTGTAAGAGAATATTGAATAGATCTCAACTTATTGAGCAAAACATTCTAAATTTGCTTTAATATTGCATAGAGCACTTCAGAAGTTAAGACATGCTTGAATATTGACCAGATGTGCCTTAATATGACAACATTTAGTTGTATTGGAATATTGAGAAAAGCAAATCAGATGTGCTTAAAGGAGACCTAAAGTCTGACATAATCATTATTTCATTTGATAGAATTAAAAATAACAAATCTTCTGACCAAATTCCATACCTCCCAAAGCAATCTAACACATTTTTTTGGAATTATCAAAAAGTTGAATGCTTCTACTAAATAGTACTACGGGAGCTGCCATTTTGATTTCAAAACATGCAGCTTATGATGTCATCAGCCCAGCAGGATATTGGAAAGCTTTGTATTTCTTTATAATCTACCTCAAGTTGTTTAGCTGATAAAAAGAAATTGTTTTTTCTTTTGTAAGGGTCAAGGATATTGTTGTGGACACAGGAATTATCAAAACATGCTGTTAAAATTTTTATCACATCATTTTGGAAGAAAATTTTGATTCACATTTTTAATGAAAAACATTATAATCCTTATGTCCCTGTTGGGGAAATTATGTCATCGTGCACAATACTTCAATGCAGAATTGAACAAAATGGCAGCCCCCATGTGTCAACTTCAAACATGAGATAGGAATAAGATTTTGACTTGCTGTTTGTAGTATTTGGTTAAGATTTTAATCTTCTATCACATGAAATAATGATTTTATCAGACTTTATGTCTCCTTTAAAAATTGCATAGAATGCTTCAGATGTGTCTGAATATTGCACAGAACCCTTCAGATGCACATGAATATTGAACAGAAACTGAAATATGGAGAATTCTTGTGATTTGGGCATTAGTAAGTTCTCATATGAAATTTATATTTACGCCAAACTGCATCCAACTTATAAGGTTGTCTTTGCCTTATGTAAAGTGAACAGCATTGTTTTCCACTTAGTTTCCCATTCATCTTGTTCTCTGCTTCTCACCTTGAGTATGCTATTTAGGCTTGGAGTCCCTTTTATGAGAAGGATAAGTTAATTTTGGAGCAGGTTCAGTGAAGAGCCACTAGACTTATTCCTGAAGTAAGGAATCTCTCTTATAAATCTAGGTTGCGATTTCTTGGTTTGACCACGCTTGAGTTGAGAAGAGTACATGGCGATATGATTCAGGTTTTTAAATTCCTATCTGGTAGTGATGCTTTCAACTTCCTGTTATTTTTTGTATATTTTAGCTAATCCTCATGTGACACGTGGTAACAGTTTGAAGTTAACCACAGTTCTCACAGATAGATATTCAGCGTTTGAGCTTTTCACAAAGAGTTGTTAATGAGTGGAATGGTTTTTCTGAGTGGGTAGTTAGCCCCAATTCTGTTCACAATTTCAAAGTCAACATTAATAAGTTCTTTACTAACTCTGGGCATCGGACGTCTTTGGTGTTTTTTTTTGTTTTTTTGTGGTGTTAGTTTGCAATTTGTATGGGGTGATTCACCCATCTTAGCCTGTCATCTTGTTATGTTATGCTACTAACAATGGTTCCTCTCACTATTGCATTTTCCAATTTGCATATTGAAATAGTAGGATAAGTAGTTGCATGATATTTAGTTGAAAGAAACCAGTTTGTGACAATATTCAGAGAGTTTTTGATTATCAAATTAGAGATGTAGTGGCTCAGTGGTTAAGGAGTCATGCGAAAAGTATGGGGTTTGACTCCCTTCAATGCTGCAGTGCATCATTGAGCAAGACACTTTACTTGCTCCAGTCCACTCAGCTGTAAAATTAGTAACGACAGTGCTGAGGACTTAACCTATGATGGACTGGGGCGTCCCATCCAGGGGTTATCATACAGTATGCTCTCCACTTGTGCCAAGGAAACAGGGGATAAGCACCAAGCCTATGGACCTAATGGCTCAGATGGATTTAATTTTGTTCTTTCATTACCTGTTGCAGGCACAAGTTGGATGTTGTTACATGTGGCAAGAACACAGCCCGTGTGCAGAAAGCTATATGCAGTGGATTTTTCAGGAATGCAGCCAAAAAGGTAACATGATAGCAAATTGTGGTATTTGAATTACTTTTATATAATATTGTAGGTAAATAAAAAAAGGTTGATTTTTTAGTATAAGGAGGTGGTAGTTAACGTGTTGTAAAGAAGTTAACGTGTTATAAAGAAGGTTAATCCAGTAATGCAAGTGACCAGAGAGTGGTGTATATTTGATCCTGTAGGTGAACTGGAGAAGATGTATCTGAAATGACTGTATAAGCTTAGAATTACAGTACTTTAAGATATCCATTTTAAGCTCAACGACAACTACGTTGTTATAAAGTGGGACTAATCTGTAAACTTATGTCGGCCATTTTTGCAATTTATCTAGTCAGTGGGTTTTGGCCAAAAATATGTGAAATTGGAGGGCATAAAAATTTCTCTTGAGGGTGTATTTTCTTTATCATTTGCTGGTTGCATACCTAAAGTGCAGCAATTTTCATCAAAAATTGCAGTCTAATTTGGGAAAATGTGTGCTGATGCATAAGTAATTAGTTCCATAAATACAAAGAACTGCATACATGTACATGCAGCTTTGCTATGCATAGCAGTTCACAATTGTAAATTGACACTGTTCCTGGTAAGAAATTGAATAAACCAACAAGTCTTCGTGCATACAAAATTTGGTACCACCCTATTATGATTCACTGGTCATTTGCAAGAGTTACATCGGTTAGAAAGAGTAACAGGAAACATGGCACATTCCCCCATCCCCCCACAACCACCCTGGTAATAATAAGTGCTGCCAAGAGGCGGCCCAGGCCCCAGGAAAACCCAAATGTACATGAGTATAATTGTTTTTGAGGAGGGGCTAAATCAAAAGAGATTAATGACCATAAAAATGAAATAAAAACAAAGCCACAGGGGCGAAAACTTCTGGCGAAAACCCATGCTTTACATTGGCAAAAACCGGATAAATTGAATTAAGAAGGCCGTAATTCTTTGGTTTTAAAATATTTTGAGATATGAGGGACCTTTGTCCCTCCCCACACCCATATTCATGCCTGGCAGCACCCCTACTTATCTAAGAGAATCAAAACTCACAACATGCTGGTTAACCTATTGAAGAGGATTAAATTAAGAAAACCTGTTTCAACGACTAAAGCAACAACCGCCCACCTTTGACATACACCACATCAAAATATCGTTGAGCTTTAACATCATTGATGTTCTGGTATTATTTGGCAGGATCCCCAAGAAGGCTACAGGACACTGGTTGACAGCCAGGTTGTTTACATTCATCCATCTAGCGCTCTCTTCAACAGGCAACCAGATTGGTGAGTTTCCAGCATTCTATTTGTGTGTTCTAAGTTCAAAGTATGATTTGATAGTAAACGTCAAGACTATGTTAAAGGAATATTCCTGTCAATTTTTGTATTCATTTATATGATAAGAGAACTATTAATTAACCCTTTAATCTACCAGATGCCAAAATGTTTGGCATTTTTTATGTACCAAATTCAAGAAATAATTTTGAGACCATACCAAAATCATAAAGGAATGAGTTTAGTTTCATTTGAAAATACTCCATTAGCTCTTTCAAAAAAAAATTGTTGTATTTGTGTGTTTATATTTAATTCTTGGCAGGATTTTCATTTTTTTGAAAAACAATCACCTAAACAAAATAACTGAAAACAAGACTTGCAAAAAGAATGTTTATTTCACTTTTGGTCAAAAATATTTAGAGCAAGCAAGTTGTTCAAATCTAATCGAATTTTGCTCATAACTAGCCATGATTCTTAAATTTTGGTTGAAATGTGTACAATTTTGGTGCAGTTTGGAACTTTTCATTTAAAAAATCACATGAAGCAATATCTTTCCTTAGGAAAATTGGTCAGTCAATCATTCACACAGGTAATGACCACATCACCTCAAGCATGTAATAGACAACTATTTTATCACCAGTTTGCAAAAAAAATTCTCGCACTAATACATCTAAGACGGTTGAGTGATTTCAGTCACAAAAGTGCCCTGATTACTCAGCACTGGCTTCTGTAATCTTATACACACGAATAACCTTAGGCTACTTGAATGTGGTGTGCATGGAAATGGCAGATAAACAATCATTGTTTGCAGTGTAAACACAATACACTGAACAGGAAGTTGAGTTGGTAATTGTCATACCTGAGTTTTCAGGATTAACTTAGTGTGTCAGGTGCAGGTAGGCTTAAAGAGAAACTTTTCAGCATGCACATGTCAACAACAGAAAATCGGAATCAGAAACTTATCTAAAACAAACTAGTCACCATACTGTACACTGCAAGGTCAATTTTCAACACAGATGACATCTTAGATATGTTTTAACTCCACAATGGAATCAAATATCAATAAATTGTTCTTTTCATGAATTTGTTTCTTTAATAATCCTCGATTACTTATATGAAAATGTCAACAAGTCAACAACAGAAAATCAGAAGCTTTTTTTACTCCCCATTTCGAAAACATAATAGTTATCATACTTTACACTGTTATGTCAATTTTCAAGACAGGTGACATCTTGAAGTGTTTTATAACTTTACAATGTAATCAAATATCAATATATTTTTTCTTTTCACGAATTTTGTTACTTTAACCTTTACTCTACCACGCAGCGATATAATCGCCGTTTTGGGTGCCCCATCTTTGACTCCGCCTTCTGAGCGCATTTTTAAAAAAAGTGCTGGTAGAGTAAGGATTAAGAAACCCTCGACAAGTGTGCCAACTCGTTAGTATATGCAGCATGATCTCGGTGTGTGGCCCAGCGAGTCAGTGAAGTGGAACAAGCCCGACTCTGCTGCTTGGAAGACAGAGGACCAATTAATATTCAGCCCTTGATTAACCCTTACTCTACCACGCGGTGGTATTATCGGCTTTTTTGGTGACCCATCTGTGACTCGGCCTCCCAAGCACATTTTCAAAAAAGTGCCGGTAGAGTAAGGGTTAATGAACTTGCGACAAGTGCGCCAACTCAAAAATATATACAGCATGATTCTGGTGGGCAGCCCAGCGGGTCACTGAAACGGAACGAGTCCTCTATCATAAACATGAAAATTAAAAATGGAACCTGAAAGTATTTTCCTTTTAGCTGGTTTTAGCTGGCTAATTTCCTACTAGTTGGTGTTTGTGTTAAATTTTGAATTGCTGGACTAAGTCCCTTGGTAGCAGACAACAAGTTGATGTTTTAGTTTTAGTTTGCACTTTTATGCACATGCCAAGGAAAGCACAGGTAAGTGGGTGTATATTCTAAGAACAAAATTGACTTAAATTAATCCAGTTTTATATTTTAATGATGTTGCGGCATAGTTTATATCATGAAAGGATAAGTTCAGTGGTCAAGCATGTCCTTCTAATATGAAAGAGGGACTTCAAAACAAAATGGTGAAGAAAGCATTCAAATATCTTATTCCGTTAAGGAGATATTCAAGATTAAAGCTCTGCCTAACCTGTGAAGAAATGACTGGTGTAGTAAGTCTACTATGGAAGGTTGGCGCCCCCACCCATCCTCACTTTAAACTTTTTCACTATTTGAAATATTTTTCGTGAAACATTTTTCAGTTGGTAGATTATAAATACTCTTACTAGACTCTTGTTTTACTATTTCCCTAAGATATTCAAAGGTTTTAAAGCCACAAAATCACAGGTCAAAATATGATAGAATACACACAGATTTTGAGGAATCAGGGGATGTGACTCCTGGTCTGATTTCAGTCGTTTTTACACAAATGATGCTACACTTAAATCTTAAATACCATATTCGACATATATATAAGTGCCCCTGTTCTAAAAACTTTTTTTGACTGATAACATAATATACTTGATGATTAATTTGAGATTTAAAATAAGTTTTGTTACAATTGTGGGGCTAGTATAGAACTATTTCACACAATGCAGTTTGATTAGTACATATTATGCATCCTTGGAGCATAGGCGCTTGTTAGGAAAAAACCTGAGCCTAAAATGTGGTGCAATTTCGTAAGTGCCCCGGGTGCTTATTCTGTCAAGTACGGTATCTCCTTCAATGGAATAAGATGTTTGAATGCTTTCTTCACCATTTTGTTTATTTTTAAGTCCTCTTTTATATCAGATGGACGTGCTTGACCCCTGAACTAATCCTTTAATGTCTCAAGCTCTTTTCATTCCCCACTGATTGTTATGTTAGCAATTCCTGAGTGAAATTTTGGGCTTTGTTGGTGAAATGGAAGATTTGTTTTACTTGTGATAGTGGTGAATGATGTTGGTGTCTGTCATAATATTTGAAAATGACCATTTATCTCTTGTTTTCATGTAGCCATAAGAACTGAATGAACGGAGAACGCTGGGTTCAATCACCGAGTGAAGCCAACATGTATTCACGAGAGTCACCTAAGGCCCAATTTTGCCCATTGACTGTTGTAACAATAACAAATTTTGAAAGTCGCTATATTTAAAAATCTGTTGCTTTGATTTTGTTCTTTTCTAGTATGTTATGTAACTTTTGGTATTCTAGGTAATTTTAAGTCATCAAGGAAAAATCCTGTGTCATCCTAACATGGAAAGTAAAATTTTGGGTCAATTTTGTAACCTTAGGCCATACAAATTCCAATTTGGCTCCTTGTGTTAAAGGAAAATAGAAACTTGAATTTTATATTTGTTGAATGTCGAAATCGGCACGGCCTTCACATCATTTTTCAAAACTTTGCAAATTTATCATTATGCCTTTGTGGATGCGGTAATTTATAGCAAAATAAGGTCATTTTGAATGTTTACGTTGCCATAACTTAACACCAGGCCTGGGCAACTTTGCCGATTTGCATGGCCTTAGGTTATAAAATAGGCCCGAAAATGTCACTTTTTGTATTAGGACAACATAGGTTTTTTTAGATGACTTAATATTACTAGAATACTAAAAGTTACATAACATACTAAAAAAGGAAAAAAATAGAAGCGACAGATTTTTAAATAAAGCGACTTTAAAAATGTGTTATTCTTACAGTCAATGAGGAAAATCATGATCTTCATGACTCTCGTGAATACATGTTGGCTTCATTCGCTATCACAGGAGTCACTGGAAGCCCAGCATGCTTCCATTAATTAAGTTCTATGCATTTAGCTTATCTTTGGGCCTAATGTGTGACTTTCTATCATTGCAGGGTAATCTACCATGAGCTTGTACTGACCACCAAGGAATACATGCGTGAAGTGACCACATGTGACCCGAAATGGTTTGTAGAGTTAGCATCATCTTTTTTCAGGTTCTCTGACCCAACAAAACTCAGTAAAGCCAAGAAACAACAAAGGCTGGAGCCGCTCTACAACAAGTATGAAGAACCCAATTCTTGGCGTATTTCAAGACAGAGACTCAGAAGAAATTAATCTTTGTGTGGTGCAACTTCCGTCAGGTCATCCCTCAAATTTAAGTGTCAGAAGTTTGGTTTGGAGGTGATTTCAGTAATTCTTTGTAAGATTTGTTTGAAGTTTGTCAAATCTACCATAAAGAGTTTGCATGGGAGACACCTTACTTTGACCTGGTGACCATGTTTATCTTTTATGTGGATTACGTTCTTGCTAGAGTCATGGGCACTTGATCGAAAACGATACATTTTGAAACTAATAGATTGAAAATGGATATCTGCAAAGGAAGAATTGTTTTGATTACAATTCTTTTTATTGTGAGAATTTTAAGAGACATTAGCATTATATATTTATAGCCATTTTGTGGGGATACACCCATGCTTGTGCTCCATGTGTTGGCTGCAGCTTTGATTCTAGAAGATTTATTTTGGGCTCACACTGAATACAAGGCCAATGTGACTTACGTGTGCTTTTTCTGGCATGTGCCTAAAAGTGTTAACTAAACTCAAACTAATACTTGTGTCATTGGAAAATTAATTTGAGTTTCATTAGAAATGATTACTGTTGCTTTGAGCATTATGTCACAATGGTCATCGGTACCATAACGTGCAATAGAAGTATATTTGAACATTCACTCTCACAAGAATAATACACCCGCATGAGTCATGTCCCCTTAATGAGTCAGTTAGATTTGCCCTCAAGCTCTTCAATTAGTTTGATTTCTTTCAAATTTTGATATTGTAAGTTGCCATTCAGTATAAAGGGAGGGGGTACCTGGATATTATGGACAGTGACAGTGATATTCTTGAGACAACCAACCATATTCCTAAATACTTGGTAGTAATGGTGACATTAGTCCAGCCACTAATGCTTCTAATTCAGCTACAATTTGAATAAACATCATTCGAAGCTATATAATCGACATTTACATATTGTGATGAAAATAGTCTCTCATCAAGAAAACCAATGACACTATACTGCTATATCTTATGTTGCTCTTCATTCGAACAGATGCTGACAATGCAATACCTCTTCTTTTTAGTGTGTTATTTTAAATATGATCTTTGTCCCCCAACTGGTTCTATAGAATGAGGATTTTCATCCATATTTGGGACATCGGAGCCCGGTTGTTGTGCATTGATTACATTTCAGGTTTAGCTGACTAGCTTTATATTCAATTCCATCACAGACGGCTCTAAGAGATTTTAGTTGGAGGGGCAAAGCATGATTTGGGGTGGGGCAGGCTAAGAACATCTTTTTAAATATACAGATGATAATTATATGTATAATTATGATATTTCAATACAAAAAACAATGATTAGCAAATCTGTGGTAGGAAGGGGAGTGCACCCTCTCGCCATACCCTTGCACCTATGGCGAGCCACCTATCACTACCTTGGAGTGTGTGTCATGCATGTCAAATAGGTTAAGAAGAGTCTGTATGAAATTAATTGGAATGTTAGCTCGTTAGACAGGAAAAATTCAGCACATATGATAGAAGAACAAGTTATTGTTGATTTGATTAACATTTATATAACAAACAAAAATGAAGCAGAAAAATAAATATAAAATAATTAAGGCATAAATACATGCAAAGTTTAGAGAAAAATTATGTGAATGGAAGTGATCACAAAAACTCTTTTTAGCTTAACATGGTGAAGTTTGCCTTGGCCCCTAACAGGGCTTCTCTTCTGCCACCCCTGATTGAGTTGTATCATGTTTTGGGTAAAGATATTAGTTTGCAACAATCGCTTAGTGGTTAATACAAGGTAGTTAGATATTTTGGATGAAAAGGGAAGAAGGAAGGAAAAATAATAAGTTAAGTTATGAAGGCCCTGAAGGTGCTTATTTCCGGTTTCTTGAAGTAAGTGGATGAAAGCACATGGCTCTCCTAGACAGGACACTATCACAGGTCAACTCCCCAGCAGCGGGTACTAATTTACAGCTGAGTGAAGTGGAGAGAGCAGAGTGAAGTGTCCTGCTCATAGACACAAGCAAGTGCTCACGGCCGGAGCCAAACCTTTCACACACAAGCACAACACCTAATCATTGAGCCACTACACTTCATTTCTTGCGAACAAGTCCAAGACTCCATATGCCATAAACTTAAAGTACATGTGTTCAAAACAGTCTCATTGTGACATGGTTTAGAAGTGTATTATAAGGTTTTATTCCATTTTTGTGAATGTAAATATTGTATGATATAAGTGGCACAAGAAGGAAATCTCTATCAAACTATTTTTGCTTTCTTTCTGTATTTTCTTGTCAATATTCCAAGACCATTGCTATCAAAGCTTGGTGTTAAAGTTCTATCAAAAGGTTCAAATTTTTTTTTTTGAAAATAGCATGTGTAGTTTTCAAGTTATTAGTAATCAAAGTTTTAAATGTTTTTAAGATATTGAAAAAAAATGTGATGTATGAACAGGAAAACAAACACCTGAAGATTTGATGCGATTTTAAACACATTTCTGCTAACAAATCCAAGCGGAGAAACTCCAGAGCTTCTGGGAGCCTCGCCCTTAGATTTGACACAATATTAAGTAATGTTCCGCTACCAAAATCAAAAGACTTGCATGGCTTCTCCACTGGAATTGAAATGATTTAAAGTAATTTTTCTGCTAAAAATGACTAGAAATGCAGGGCTTTGGCCGGGGCCCCTATAAACAGGTCTTCTCTTCTGCCACCCGTGATTGAGTTGTATCATTAAACATGCCAGAAATGTTTTGCCTGTGCCACTGTCTTCATCAACTAATCATTTGATGAATTTATCTGCCATCTAAAAGGAGCAATTTTTGGTGAGGGGTGCCAAAATGCCCTTCCCCTCCCCCCTTCCGCCCAGTGAAATATGACCCACCATACCATTGCAGATTATTACCGACCGCCCTAAATGTATACATGTTAATAAAACACGTCCATGGCTAGATATACCAGAGGCCAAAAAGACACACTGTTACCGCTGCAGCAGGTAATTGGACAGCCATATGCCATCTTCATTTGGTATAGTGCTAACTCCTTATACAATGCTTCTTTGCAATGGTAGAAAGTATACAGCCGACAGCTCTGTATCCAGCTGCTTACACCACATGTGTGTCATATGTGCATGGGTGAATTTAGTGGAGGAGCAATGTCAAAAGTGGAGGGGGACCACAAAATCATGCAAAGATGCAAAAAAACACCATGCAAAGGATACAAATTCATAAATGTATCCCTCATAAAATTTTACACAATTGACCTGCCAGGTACAGCATAGACACTGTTCTTGAACTTACAGATCAAATGTATGTGTGTGTGGAGGGAAGAGGCAGTACAAAAATATGCTGCAAGCAGTCACGAAGTTAGGTTAGAGGGGGAAATCATTGCATTTGATATTTTTGTCACTTTACAAACATTAATCGATATGCAAAACAAAAAAGGTAATCGGCACAATTGATAAACAAATGTGGTGCTTTGATATAACTACACACACCTGAAAATAGCATATTTTATGCATTGAAAGCTTCAAATATGCCAAAGGGAGCCATGAGTTGAATATGTAAGCCATTTGAATCTGGATGGAATGTTTTCCCCATTTTATTCCGCCACTGCTTATACGACATACAAACTGTTGCAAAAATATTAGTTTGTCAGCATCTTGTTGCTCAGCTGAGAATGGTAAGGACTGATGAATATGCATCAATGGGACATTTATTGACCACCCAGTTTCCTTCACCCTGTAACTATCTCACCCCTACCGTACCTCCTACCCCACCTCCCTACCCCATTCAAGATTGACTATTTTTAACATTTGGGTTTCCAATATTAGGTTAAAATACAAAACAAAAACATTGGAAAGGGGGAGGTTAGAAGTTAGAAATTAGGAAGGAAATAATTAAGAGCTATACATACACTAAATACCTCGTAAAACCCTGAACTTGTTCCATATGATTGTGCAATAGTGTAGGTATACTTGTATATTGTGCACATATACTTAAAATGATGCAGATATCCCCATCACTTTTTTCCTTACTATGAGAACACATTTTACATACCAGCTACACTTATTGTTCAGAGAATAATTGGTTCTGTGAACAATTTATCCACTATATATATATCCGTGCATGAGCGACAATAAAGGTCAAGAGTTTCTACTAAAACTCGGCCAAACATCAAATGCAAAATCTGTCCGCGTCGTTGTGTTCTCGTCCGGATATAAAGCATTTGTACTGTCAGAATACGCAGGCGACACAACATTGTAATTGTGTGTTCAACATGCATGCTCACAAAGGTATCGATTCTCTAACCTTTCATCCATTTGTTTGCTTGTATCATTCATTAAAGGACTATGGATATCTAGAGGCAACATGGGCTTACTTAATTGGTTTGAAATATGATCTAAAACAGCAAAATATTCCACTAAAATTTGTTAAAAATTGACTAATTTACAGCAT
Source organism: Chiridota heheva (assembly GCA_020152595.1). Classification (NCBI taxonomy): domain Eukaryota; kingdom Metazoa; phylum Echinodermata; class Holothuroidea; order Apodida; family Chiridotidae; genus Chiridota; species Chiridota heheva. The sequence goes on along the minus strand of JAIGNY010000316.1, from coordinate 647,055 downwards.
TTTTTATTTTTAGCTGTTATTGTGCAATAATGTGTGACATCAATGGGGAAAGGATCCTTCATTACCTTTTGTAGAACCTTTATTTCAGCATTAAGAATAACAAATAAATCAATGATGTACAATTACAATCTTTCCATCTTTGTTTACCAGCACTATCACAATCTTTTACCAACCTATTTTCAAACATTTTTCGCGCTAAGTAATAGTTTGCAGTTCGCATAAGTATTCAACACGTTCAATAGATAATCTCACCCAGCCCATGCAAGGATGTACGAACACAGCCCAGCCTTAAACGCGTACTTGTCCACGGGGTTGGGGGCCCAGTTTTATAATAAGGTATATGTATATATGTGCGGCCCGAGCAGGTTCCTTTTTTTTTTTTTCGTAGAGCAGGTATCAAAACAAGGGCGTAGAAAGCAGGGGACGTTTCAGTCCCCAGTCAAATATGTGAGGGGCGAAGTATGCTACCACCCCCACTTTTCAGGGAAGAAAACCCCTTCTTGGGCTTATTTGTACCCTCTGTGAAATATATAAACCTTTTCGGCGCTTGTTCTTCTGACTTATTCGATTATAATTTATAAGACCTCGGTCCGATCCCGGATCCGATTTTAGTTTCCCCAATTATAATCATTTGAATTTTCCACATGCACTTGGTCGTAAAATGTAGCATTACATCGTATACACCGACGTAGCGCCGGGCACCTGTCTTGCATTATTGCATGTTCCCAGGTGAGGTGTGCTGGAACAAGAATGTGGAATTCTTTAGATAGTAAAATTAAAACTTCTACCACTTTATCCATGTTTTAAAAAAAGAAGCTCAAAACCGATTTATTATCCTTATATGTTTAACTTGAATGTCTCTGTGAAAGGAAAATCCACTGTTTTTTTTCTTCTGGGGTTGGGGTGTGATGGAGGTCGGTTTGGGTGGGGTGGGATGGGATCTATTATCTTTTTGTAATCTTAAAATTTTTTTTTTTATATCGCTTGTATATTTTTTGTGCTATTACCATATGCCCATTTGAATCCATATGTCTCTTGAAGAAATATTCCCATGGATTTTCATTTTTTTTTATCTGATAGAGAACATTTATAGAAACAAAGTGATGCAAAAACTATGTTAATATCTTATTTCGTTCAGACGTTATAACAATTAAAGAGTATGAAAATGCTTTTTAAAACACCTCGTACAGTAATGTCCTTCAGCTTGGTGATGTTATCAAGGCAATTCTAGCACAGTTCTTATATATTTCTTATATTAATCACACTTTTTTTACAATATTGAACAGCATTTTTGATTCATTATAGAGATAGGGTGGAATATATAATTTACAAGAAAACATGTGTTTTTCTTGGTGTTCGTCACATTAAAAGAAAAAAATTCAAATCATTTTTAAAGAAATACAAAAGACGTTTTGTTGAAATTGTCTCTATGACATCACAGGTGTTGCCAATAAGTCACTTTTGTCCAAATTCAAAAATAATTTAAAATTTTGTAAGTTCTAAAGTAAGTAAGATATTAACATAGTTTCTCACCACTTTGTTTCTAAAAAAATTCTGTATCATGTATGAAAAAAAAGAAAATCCATAGGAATATTCCTTTAAATTAATTTTCATATATCATCTTTGTAAAAGCTTGTATATCCTTGTTATGGTCTCCATCACATTAAATATCCATTGCTTTTGTTGTATTGATCTAAACAGCTAAAGAAATGGAAATAAATAAATAAATAATTTTCATATAAGCTACGGGATAAGTTACGTTTAAAATTTAGCCGGTGTACATCGAGATAGATCATTCACATGAATTATAAATAGCAAATGGCCGAATATTAAACCTTGACATGCTTTGAGGAACACCTGAACACCAGTACGAATAGGAAGGAAATTAGAACACACCCCTGCAATTGAAACGCATAGTAGACGATTGGAATTTTGGAAAGATAAGTAACGAACGGACTGCTAAGAGGTAAAGCTCAGAAAACGTGAGCTGCTGATTGACCAGGTAGTGAACCAAATTGGTTTTGTGATTTAAGACTGCTTTAAGAATGTAAAACTTTTGAACTGAGATGGCGCTATGCCTTTACAGAAAGAAAGATCACTAATAAGAGAGATGGCTGAATAGTGGTGTAGATCTAAATCTTTAGCTAGTTGTGCCCTTAGATCGGCGACAGGCACAACTAGCTGGGGAAGGGGAGGGGGGAGATTTGGCCCAAAAAGGTTTGTGGGATCACGCCCTTGTCATACAAAAGTAAAATGATTGAATTGTGTCCATGTCCCAATACCCATAAACAGTACAAGTGATTCTGCAATAAGCTTTCATGGATTGTGTACCCCCCCCCCCTCCCCTACAATTATTATTATTATTATACTATTATATTATTACGATTATTATTACAAACAGTTTCTCCTCGGATTAGGACGAATTAAAAATTCGATCTTGCCGAGAAGTGTGGGATCTTATCCCCTAGTCCCCCATGGTGCCGCTATTGGGTGCTTGCTCCCCCCCAACAAACATGAAAAGGGACCTATTAGGTGCTTGCCCCCTCCCCCTCCAATAAACAAACAAATATGAAAAGGGACCTCTCGAAAATATTTGTATTAGCCTTTTCACTGAGGATTTTCATTTGTTTATGGCGGATTGATATATTATTAGTTCTGTGCTACCTATAGTACCGCAAACTTCTTCCATCTCTTCAAGACTTATATCACTGCATCCGGTACTAAATTTCCACCTACCTTGTATGACCCACAAATTCCACTGGACCATTTTTAGTCCCAGAAAAACAGCTAGCATTTGACTGACAGGTGCAATGTGTAACATATGAAAAAAACACAAGTATTATTTGCTAATAATGGTTAATTATTAGAACCAACAAAAACAGTAGGAATATAGTATCCCTTGGAAATATCTTTATAGGGGGTGGTTCCTTCAAACATTTAAGTATGTTATGATGGTTTACTTTGAAGCGTACTCATGGGAATATAGCTAATAACCAAGAAATTAGCAAATTTGCATGAAAATATGATTGAATCCATTAATTGCACTATGCTATAGCATGGAAGCACATTTTCCCATTGACAAATAGATGCCAGTCCAGGAGAGTTCCTATTTTACTTACTTCCTCGATGCTTATGTAGCGCAGATTTTCAAGGTTCTCTGCACTTTACAGAAAAGAAAAAAACTCCAAACACAAATAATCCAAAATTAAGGTAAAAATTAGCAGCAGACGTTTAATTTGTTTGAGAGATTCCTGTAAAAAGAGAACAGCAGTAATCAAGTCATGATGTAACAAGGCATTAGGTGGCTGTTTTGCAAGCCTACGGGATACAAAATGGCGAGCTTTGCTGATGTTTTGAAGATGGAAATGGTAGGTTCTGATTACACTTCATACTTGATGCTCCATTGTGAGGTGTTGATCAAAACGACGCCAAGACTCCTTACCCAAGATTTTATAAGGATTAATGTGTAGTCAATAACTATGGCCTGAGTGCCGAAAGTGCAATGTTGAGAAGGTAACATTTAGTTAAGAAGTTCAGTTTTTTTCTTTATTAATCTGTAAGTAACTGAGTGACATCCTTTGTCTGATCTCAAAAGTACATGATTGTAATCAGTTGACAGCAAGAGTGGTATCTTCAGGATCAGCAGGATTGCAACAAACACAATTGAAGATCATCAGCATATTTGTGATATTTCACATTGTTCTTTTCAATTATTTGCTTGATGGGCATTGTGTAAATGAAAAAAAAACACAGGCCCCAGAACCGAACCTGATGGTACACCTTTATTGATAATTCTGGAACTGGAGAATTTACCATTTATACCCACAACTTGACTGAGGTTGTTAACATATGATTCAAACCATTTTAGTGCAAAACCTCTCAACCAGATTTTGTTATGCAGCATGTGAATTAAACATTTACGGCCTAAGAAATTTGTTCATTTTTTTAGGGATTTTGTTAAATACCTAAGGTAATAGGCGTCTTGCAGCCGTTTTGTTCACATTCTGCAATAAAACTGTACAGACCTATTAAGTTAGAGCATGTCCATGATCATATAGAATGTAAGATTTTGCGATGTGTAATTGTATTCCTTGAAATCTTCAATCTCATCGACAAAGTTATATTGTTACAAATATTAGAATTTTTAAAATGAATGTTTCGTGCCAAGAGCCTAGCTTTTTCCCTGATTTTTATAGTATTTAGCCATGAAAGCAATGGAGGTTTATCACTGAGTTTTATGTTCCGCCTGGCAAAGAAATTTTTCGCAGAGGTATTTAAAATTTGAAATCTATAACACTGCATAACTGCATAAGACTTTAATGTTAGCAATAGCAAAACATCATGGGGAAATATCACAAAAAACGACGTTTATGTCATAAATAGCTCATACTTTGAGGAGCGTTTTGGTTAATTAATGTACGATTTCTCCTGGACTGCTAACGTTGCTGCATAAGTTTTTAAAGGTTTATTCACATGTAGCAATTTCTATATTGGTCTAAAGAGTATTACAACCTGAGAAGATTATTGAATTTTGTCTTTTAATTGTTGAGTTATGGCAGATCATAGTTTGATCAATGTTTAATTCATGCAAAATTTGTAATCTCAAAATATATTATTCTTTAAATTTCTTCCCCAAGTCTTAGTCACAGAAAATGATGGGAAACTCTGCATGATCCAGTTAGAATTTGATGGGCGGATGACAAAGATTGAAAAATGTTTGTTCAAAATTTGCTGCATTACTTTAACGTCGCCGTGTAATACATCACAAAATTTGTATAAAATATGCAAATTGATGCCTGAGATTTAAAAAGGCTGTAAAGTGGTCAAAACTGTTTTGCTTTGTTTTGATACTTTGATATTTTAGCAATTTAGCTTGTAGTGTTGACCCTATCTATAATTCGGTTTCGAGACCATCATAGAGACCTGGAAAAGACAGTGCGATTATATCTTTTTATTATGAACTTTGTTTCAATCACAATCAAATTCAGATAAAAAACTGAAATTTCTTAGTATTGTAACAGAAATCTATTCATAAAATCGTAACGAGTATGACCATTATTTTGGAGAAGGAAAATACCCAATCATCGTTGAAAAAATACCAAAAATATTAAGTAACATTTTCCCTTTCTTTAAATGTCTTACAAAATGAAAATACGCCTATATAATTAGAAAAGTCAAATTATAATACTTGATAAAATATGTCACACTGGGGAACGAAAACATAAACCAAAACTTTATTGTTAAGCTAAAATTTCGTTTAAAATAATATAATTTAGGTGAAAGTATAGGTAAAACAAAAACAAGAAATACTAAAATACCAAAAACAAAATTTTAAAAACAGAAATACCAAGCTCAACAACATACCACAAAAAAATAAAGAAAAGTCCAAAAATGTCAAAGGTATTAAAAATACTAAGAATGATTTAAAAATTACAAGCCATAAAATTGAATAACAAATGTGCAAAGTTGTTACATAAAAATTTATATTCCACCTTTTTGTTTTTCTTGGACAGTCAGGAGACAACAATATTGGCTACTTATTTTACATCAAAGGAGATAGGTTTTTTTCAAAGTGCGTTTCACTTTCTTAAGCATGTTTTAACAACTTTGTATAAAAATGTATGTATAAGTTTAAGCTAAATGCATCTGAGCCATTGGGACCATAGAGACAGTGCTTATTCCTGGTTGTCGTAGTGCAAGAGGATGAGGCACGGACGGGACGCAATGACAGGTTAACTCCCCACAATGCTAGTACCGTACTTATTTTACAGCTGAGTGGACTGGAGCAAGAACAATAAAGTGTCATTCCTCAAGGACACAATCCAACCCAATACCTTTCGCATACGAGCAAGACTCTTTAACCACTCTATGGGGTAAGGATAAGGAGATCTGTTTCTGACAATGACAAACAACGATTCCGGTCCACGCTTCCGATCTAGAGATTTTACGATTAGAAGATTCCGACTGCATGCGCAGGTAACGGAAAAACATACAGTCGTTAAGTAATTGCGCAATGTGTTTTTTTTGTATTTTCTTTTGAAGTGTTGAATGTATAGCATAACATAGCAAGGTTTAACGTCCCGAAAGCATCCAGTGCTGGATATTACATCAAGACGGCCACGGCTTTTGATAACCAGTTGTGAAGTCACTGTTTGCAGACCCACCGGATACAAACCTAGGACGTGCGAGTGAGAGGACAAAGCACTAACCACTACAAGAGCCAAAAGAAGGTCTGTATAGATGACGCTAAAGAAAGAGCTTTTAAAAGCATATCACACAAATTATATAACAAGTATTTTACGTGTTGAGACCTTGTTGAGGCTTCTGAGCGGAGACTAACATATATATTTTCGTAAGAATATTTAAAAACCTTGGTGAACGTTTTGCGCTGGTAAAACTGAAGAAAATATCTTTACTCGCAAATTAAAAGCAATACCATTTGAAACACTTGCTCAGGCTTGTATTTCTTATTTTAGTCAAAACCAGTGCTTCCTTTTTTGTTGATATAAACATATTCAAAACTGAAAGGCTGAATTATGGGTAATGGTTGCGAAATATCTCCCGATCGGGAGATCGGAATTATCTCCCAGACGAGAACGTGTACTGGACGACAAGGGGTTTATTAGATCTAGGCACACTTTCAATCATTATGTAATCGATGAAGATATTTTCAATGTTTTCAATTAAAAAAGCTACTAATGCATAAATACCAACAAATGAAGAAGACGTTTCTTTTATTAATTTTATTACATACATCAAGCTTTACTCGGAAAACAAAATCAAGTCAGAAACCTAGAAATTTCAATGATATTTTTCTAGAGTTAAATGTTCTTTCCTTCAAATACTTTTGAAAGGAAAGGTATCGTCTCATCATAAATAAATTCAGAGGTGAGCGCCGCCGAGCGATCAACGTCACTTCCGGTTTTCAATTTTCCCTATGGATTGCGAGATATCTGCAATGTTATTGATCACCGTATCGCCGGACACAACATAAGAGCTTACGTGTGTTATCAATCAGATCACAAATTTGTCGCAAACAGTAAGGAAAAATGAAACCCAGAAGTGATGTTATTGTAAATTAAACACCTACTTTCGTAACTGTCCATAAGTCCTTAAGAAATAAGAAGAAGAATTTAGTTAATATGATAAAGATACGGCTTACAAATTTGAATGAAGGTTCGCATAATTAGCTCAAATTAGCTGACAATATGAAAAGCAGTACAATTCAATCCATTCAAAATATACAGAATAATGAGATAATATACAATATATAGTCTTTTGTGTTTTAGTTACCGATGATGTAAAAGCTAGGGCGAATTCACAAAACGTCAGGTTAACGTGAACTCACCCTTGACAAAGATAACAATAAACTACTACTACACGAAAATGAACTTATAATACATACAGGACAAAAAAGGAGACTATTTAATATAGCACAATTTACAGATTAAGAGTAGCAAGATAAAAATGGAGATTCGACATGTTTCATGAAGGAGTTTTTGGACAGTAAAGAATGCTTTACAACAAAGAATGCTTTGCAATAAGTTGGTCCCTGGCGTGTCTAAAAGGGCCCATGAAAGATTTGCGCACATACATCAGTGATGATCGGGTTTTCCACATGTTAGAAAATCGAACATCTCAAGGACACCGAAACATTACGCATCACTGCTCCACACTTTATACATACAGTGTAAAATTATGCATACACTGTAAGTACAGAGTTCATTTCGGGAATGGAATAAGCGGACACAGCGTGTACATTTTAAAAGAAATATTGAGTGAGGGCGCTGCGAGTAGCAATGTCGTAGATGTTGGGGCACAATATTGGCATGCATTGTAAAGAATGCTTTATTGTGTCGAGTTCATAGTTATTTTATTATTTTATTTGTATATAATATTTTCATTGCAGTTTAATCCTAGTTTTTGATATAATTTAAGAATGTGAATGGTAATAACATATCCATGGACCTTTAAACGAATTATTTATTTCGTTTGCCTATGACAAACATTTTATAGACCTTATTCATTCCACCTTAAAGAATTCTGCATACCTTTTCAAATCAACAATTTCCGGGAAAGTAATGTTTAATTTTCCCAAATGTACGTGTCCTTAATAGATAATGTGCACGCTGTGTCCGCTGAAACCATTCCTAAAATAAACTCCGTACGTATACAGTCTGTGTGTAATTGTACACTCTATGTATGGAGAGTGGGGGCAGTGATGTGTACATTTTCGGTGGCCTTGAGATGTTTGATTTTCTTACATGTGAAAAACGAACATCGCTGATGTAAGGGCGCGAATCTTTCATGTAACGCACGTACATACACGCGTGCCTTTTTGCTTACAATAGGCCTCCCGGCTGCCCAGCCAAATTTCGGCTTTTTTTATGCTACTGGCTATAAAAAAAATACTTTTAAATCCTCCATCAGTTTACTTCCATGAATTCAGTTTGATTTTGTATACCAAGATGAATATGGAAACCGGAAGATATTACAAAATGGTTCTGATTCAAACCTCCCCTTAAAATTACTTTTATATCAAGAGGATTGTTCCCTATCGTGCAATTGTACCTGTGCTACACAACATCCATCAACTGAACAATTCTAAAGTTTAGTTTTGCATATTTTGTGCAGAATGCATTAAGTTGGTTCCAGTAGCGTGTCTAAGCTTCTAAGGGGGTAATGAGGGCTTACCCCCTTCCTCCATTTTTGTTAAAGGCAAATATAAAATTAACTGAAATATGAAACGAATCATAGAAACAAAGATGTTGGCATTTTCATGAAAGATTCGCGCCATTACATCAGCAATGTTCGGTTTTGCACATATTATAAGATCGAACATCTCAAAGCCACCAAAAATGTACGCATCGTTACCCTCATTTCATACAATTATACATACACTGTACGTATGGAGTTTATTTCGGGAATGGTTTAAGCGGACACAGTTTATACATTATTTAAGAAATATTGAGTTAGGGCGCTGCGAGTAGCAATGCCATAGATGTTGGGGCACAATATTGGTATGTTTATTCCTAATTTTGGACCGAAATCTTCCAGTGCAAATGTGTGGTGTTCAACTTGCAAGAAGTCATAACAATAGTGTTTTTTAACAATTGAAACACGGAAACATTAAATCACTATAATAAAAGGCTGAAAATGAGACAAATTTTAAAACTTACAATTATTAAGAATAATCATAGGGCCTATAACAAAAAGCTACAAATATTTTTGAAATATGCATCTCGTGTTATATAGTTTTATTCTGAATATCTGCAGAGAAGATGGCTTACGCGTTGAAAGTGATAAATTCAATCTTTTCAACTTTATCTTTCTGTCTAATTGGTGTATTATGCATTATGTTATTTTAGAGGAACATGGTTTTGATAACACAATGTCAGAATATGGCGACCGAATTTTGCTCCAGTCAATGTTCAGAGGAGTCTCAGAGACACATGTAGAGGCCTGTTCATATTTTTTCAGCATAGTAATGTGTAGTATATTTGTATTTTTGAGGCCCAAATTCAGAAGATTTGATCAATGTGATTTGGGCATGAAGACTTGTGCCAACCTATAACGTTGTGGTGTCGGTTCCAAAGTCAGACTGCAGTAAGCATATTATTTTGATACTTTTGACTGATATGAAGACGCAGGAAAACACGACCAATGAAAGTATGCAGCAAATAATGATGTAATGAATTACAGGTATGTGATCCAGATCTATTTCGGTTGTTACCATGATTGACATTGAAGAAGTGGTTGTGGGTTTACACAGGAGGTCTACCAGAACCATATATCTTACTTCAGAAAATGTCTTATTTACAACATTGCTTGGTCCAACACATATGGGTTCATCCAGAATCCTAACAAAATCTTGCACCATGATGAGCATTGAGACAAACGAACATGAACAGAGCCATGGATTTCCTCCGAGTTGCATTCTCATGGTAGTCCCTTCGGAAATATTAAAAAAATCATATTCCAGTGTTGACAAATTGTTGTCATTCAGATTAATAAAAAGGGATGGTGACCCGATTCCTGTGAATAACTCAGGGTGCACAACGTTTATTCTATTCTTTATAAGAAACAAAGATACCAGTTGTTGATTGTGTTTAAAAGCATCTTTAGGTATGCTTTTGATCAAGTTGTTATTCATATCTAGGATTTGAAGATTTGGCATATGGCGTAAGAGTTGTGTTGGGATTAAAGATAAACTATTATTTTGTAATCTCAAACTTAGTAATCTAAACAGGGTTGTGTTACCAGTGAGATCATCAGGTAGATAAACAAGACTGCAATGCTCAAGAAATAGGCCTTTGAGAGACCATAAGTACTGGAAGCAGCTTCGCCCAAAAGTATGTATTGGATTTCTTCGAAAATTTAAGTATTGAACATAATCATTTGAGCTGAAGGTAAGAGGTGGTATAAATGTAATGTTATTAGAACTAAAATCAAGAGATTTTAGGTTTTTGTTTTCCCGAAACAGCCTTTCAGGTATTAAATTCCATTTATTACGTGCAATCCGAAAAGTAGATAGGTTTGCAAGCATGTTCATGGAATTCTCTTCAACATTAACAATGTTATTATTTCTAAGTAGCAATATTTCCAAATGGAAATTTGAAGAAAAGGCCAATGATGGAATTTTATTAATCAGATTGTTCTGTAAATCCAGATAAATAATGTTTGGCATGGTTTTGAGAAGGCCTGTCGGAAATTTTCTGATGTGGTTGCCACTGAGAGAAAACTGTTCCAGATTGATTAGGCTGAAGCTGTAGTTGTCCCAAGTGTGAGATATGCCATTATCAAGAAAATACAGCTGAAGCAGACCCAGTTGATATTGGAGCCATGTGAAGTTTCCTTGTTGCATATGGCTGGGTACCTCGTTTATGATACTGATGTACTTCACAGAATAATTTTTGAATTGTTTGAATTGTTCTTCAGATGAAGCGTTCAGCTTGTTACAAAACATGTCCATGTCATATATGTTACTACCGCACTTGCATCCTGACGGGCACACATCTTGAGCAGAAAATACCGGCCAAAAGAGGAATAGAAGAAAACATTTGACAGCCAGTTCAGATACCTATACGGATGAATATAAAATTTGAATGAGTCAGAGTTTCATGTGGCGATGAAAAAATAATCACATGCACGTTGCCGAGGATTTATCTACCCACCTCTCTTCACGCACAACAAACGACTTATGTATATAAATTATTGTATTGGGTAGAGGGTTAACCTTAAAATAACAGTGTTGTAGGACTCTTCTCCCGTTTTTGTAGGACTGGGACAAGGGAACTCCAAATTTGCACACAAATAGAGGGATATCATCACGTGACTCTAATTATCTGGGAGCCATTTTGCCGGGAAAGCGTCATTGTGTTTCACGCATCTTCACACAGTACAGTCACACCACACGTACAATAAACACACTGCCTGCTAACCTGCCTACCAGTACCAGTTCACCGAAATTTATTGTTTTTGTTCGCGGCGACGATTTTACTTCATATTTTCCTAACGTTTTATATATTCACCGGGTATACGAAGAGTAACTTTTACGTGAACGCCATCTGATTGTTCGTTATACGCAGACAAAGCCTACATACCTGGCATAAAGTGCTCACTGCAAATCCTAGTGTGAACCGAAGGTTGGAAGACGTTGCCTTCGTACAGCAGAAACCCAATGTGAACGTCGTTTATGATCAGATGGAAATCGAGAAAACGTCTTTTTATTCCCGGCACACGTCTATTAGTGCAACCATGGCACAGCAAGATTCCGGCATAATTATCTTACAAAAAGTATCTTATATAACAATATGCAAGCGTTTGTAAGTCTAAATAAATGTACAGCAGTACAGTAGACTATCGTTCTCGCTCGACAAAATGGCGATGTAAACAAAGTCAAGTGACCTCATGACGTCAGCTGAAACACCCTATAGGGTTGATTCGCCGACGACAATTGTACAATTGGTTGGAAAATAATATGGCAATAAAATCGTCTTCCAACACATTCCCCAAAATTCCAGTTACAACTGCAGGCCTCATGATGACTGTACATCCCCTAACTGCAAAATATGGAAAAGTTTGCAAAATAAGGTTAAGGGTCATTTCTATAACCAATATTTGAAATTTACAGTTCCGAATAAGTGTCTCTTTATAAGTATTGGTGTACTGTGCGAGTTTGAAATTCTACCAATCTTGTTTGCAATGATCAATAATTGTGTGTGCAATTGGTCTACACCTTTAGTGTACTTCATACTCGTTTAATGTGATTCTATTGTGTTTCAATATTTTAACAACTATAACGACGTTGGCGAAGTTGGGGGAATAAATTTATCCCAATTCATCATTTTTAATAACTTTTACATTAGAATGAAATTGCAATTTGGAAATGATTTAAAGTAATTTAAGGTATGAATTCGAATTGAATTGAGATTGAAACAGATTTAAGGCGATCTATCGTGATTAAAATGTGGTAGCGTACATTTTATTACAAAACGATTATGATTGGCTTATCAATTTAGGTGCACATTGAACCATTGTGTTTCGACCAATCAAAACACAGGAATTGAAAATTAGTTAATTCCACCGCGTTATAGAGACGATAACTGGCTTTTGATAATAAAAAATAAAAACCCACTATACTTTTCTTAAAAGAAAAGACAATTAAAGAAACGTGATGGCAAGGGGACTTTTTTGTATGATTATGAAAACATCCTCACCCATCTATTTATGCCCTTCAAACAAACTTGAACCACATACCAAATTTAATCAAAATTTAATTATCAGGTCTTCAGATATCTTGATGACAGACAAACAGACAAACAAACACAGGCGTAAACAAAACCTTCATCCAAATTCGTTGGCGGAGGTAATTAATAATATGTATCTTAAATGAAGCCTTAATGGAAAAGAACTTACAAAAAAGAGATTCTTATCTGGAACAATTACCTGGGTCCTACATGAATATATGTAATACTTGGAATGTAAAATAATATTTAAAAAGCTTTATAAAAAGCTAAATCTATTTTGTCAGCCCCCCTCCTTTCCTCCCCTACCCCTACCCCTACCCCCTCCCTTTTCTTCTCCTCTCACTGCTTTTCCTTCCAATGTTGTCGAAATTCTTCACTTACAAATACAGAGACATGCAAAGCAATTATAAACATTTTCCACAAATTCACAAACATTGAACGCGGGAAGGGGCCCGGGGTGTCTCAAATAGTTTAGTCCAATATTGTAGGCCCCAAAGGAGACGGGCTGAGAATTGTCCGAGCTTTTTGCTTTAAAAAACACTTTTTGGGAGGAATGTTTCTCAAATGTTATGCAAAAACCAAAAATGTAATCTCAAATTTAGTGTTCAAAACAAAAATTGTCATCTCAAATTTTACTCGTTGAGTCTCTTTCTTTCACATATGACAAAATATAAGTATGTACGTCCTCAAACTTGAAAGTCGATATGAACTTAGTTAGAAAGCTACTGTAACATGCTCTTTGCATGAAAAAGCAGTCATAACCTAATATGAGAACTTAATATGAGAAAGCTGACATGCACTTAGTTTGGGAATGCGAATCTGCGCTTAAGTTGAGAGAGCTGATATACAGTGAGCTGTATAGAGTTTCCATGCACTTTGCTTTCAAAAGAGAGCAATATGTTTTATGTTCGATACAGTAACATACACACAGTGATTTGTATTGCGCGTAATTTACCGTGCTTGCAGTTACGGCACCTATCAACATGGCGATATGATCAAGGGCGGATCAGGGTGATTTTTCGGGAACCAAAATGGTCATACCAGATTGGGATCCAGGGGCGAAACCCCGGAAGCTCTGCGAATTGCGGCATTGGTAGTATAAGAATATATCTTACTGGCTGTACTCTTCTCATTGGTTGTAGTACCGCAAAGCCACCGGGAGCTCAACGATTTGGGGCATTTTGTAGGTCCAAAATGTTCCATTTTGATAACATATGTTCTATTTTTATCATACTTTTTCCCACGCCATCCACTCTGCCAACCAGTGGACAGGGAAATAGAATGAAAAGTCTACATTCTGTACATATATTGGGAGACTGGTTTTAAAAAAATTAGAGAAGAAAGACCATATTCTGTATATATATATATTGGGAGACTGGTTTTGAAAAATTAGAGAAGAATAACTTGCTCTGGAGGTTGATGTAACGATGTAAGAATGCAGCGACGAGTGACACAGACAGAGTAGGTACGTTAGGTCTATTCGTATTGGAAAGTGATATATTGCCCAGCATGCAGGGCGGATTTGAAGTACAAAGAACCGTATTCCAGTGTTGACAAATTGTTGTGATTTAGTTAATCCAAGGGAATTTTGACCCGATTCCCGTGAATGCTCCAGGGTGCACAACGTTAATTTCATTCTTCATTAGATACAAAAACTGAAGTTGTTGATTGTGTTTAAAAGTATCTTTATGTATGCTTTTTATCACGTTGTTATTCATATCTAGGAATTGAAGATTTGGCATATGGCGTAAGAGTTGTGTTGGGATTAAAGATAAACTATTATTTTGTAATCTCAAACTTAGTAATCTAAACAGGGTTGTGTTACCAGTGAGATCATCAGGTAGATGAACAAGACTACAATGCCCGAGATCTACGATTTTGAGAAACAATAAGTTATGAAAGCAGCTTCGACCAAAATTATGTATTAGATGTTTTAAAAAATATAGGCCTACATGTTAAATATACTTATTTGAGCTGAAGGTAAGAGCTGGTGGTATAAATGTAATCTTATTAGAACTATTATCAAGAGATATCAGGTTTTTGTTTTCCCGAAACAGCCCCTCAGGTATTAAATTCAATTCATTACCTGCAATCTGAAAAATAGACAAGTTTGCAAGCATGTTCATGGAATTCTCTTCAACATTTAGAATGTTATTTCCAGCAAGTATTACTATTTTTATATGGAAAGTTGAAGTAAAGGCCAATGGTGGAATTCCATCAATCAGATTTTTCTGTAAATTCAGATAACTAATGTTTGGCATTATTTTGAGAAGTTCTGTTGAAAATGTTCTGATGTAGTTGTTACGGAGAGTAAACTTTTCAAGATTGATCAGGCTGAAGCTGTAGCTGTCCCAAGTGTGAGAGATGCCATTATCATCAAACGTTAGCCCAAACAGGTCCAGTTGATATTGGAGCTATGTGAAGTTTCTTTGTTGTATACAGCTGGGTACCTCGTTGAAGAAAGTGACGTGTTCCACAGAATAATTTTGAATTGTTCTTCAAATGAAGAGTACGGGAAAGAGTCCAGCTTTTCACAATATAGGTAAGATTTGTACTTGCATCTGCAACCTGATGGGTACACATCCTACGCAGAAAACGTTGGCCAGAAGAGGAATATAAGAAAACACTTAATAGCCAGTTCGGACACCTACGGATGAAAATAGAAGCATTTTGAGAATCTGCTTTTGACATTGCACTGAAAAACACTGTCACGGACAAGTTGCGAAGGATTCATCCACCCCTGCCCTTCACATACAGAAAAATGCACTTATCGGAAATCGAACCCGAGACCTCAGACCACCGTTCGGTTACTCTACCACTAAGCTATGAGCTATGAGGCCAAGTGGTATTACTCCATCGAATTGTTCCCTAAGGTATCAATTGCTCTCAGGGTAGGTTGCTCGAGTACAGCTACGTAATTAAATAAAGAGATGTGTGGAATGCAGTTGTCCACTGGAACGTTTGAATAATAAATGTGAGATGGTGAGAGGTAAAATTATGTGCCCTCATTGGGATTCAAACCCGTGATTTTACGACTACTGTTCGGTTGCTCTACCACTGAGCGACGAGGCGAAGTGGTGTTACCCCCTCGAATTGTTCCCCAAGGTATAAATTTCTCTCTGGTTTGCTCGAGTACAGCTACGTAATTTAAATACAGAGACGGTGTGAAATGGGTGGAATGCAGTTCTCCACTTGAACGTTTGAATAATCAACATGAGATTTTGAGAGAAAAAGCATATGCCCTCATTGGGATTCGAACCGAGACTTCCGATTACCGTTCGGTTGCTTTAGCACTGAGCTCTGAGGCTTAGTGGTTTTACCCCTCGAATTGTTCCAAAGGCATCAATTTCTCTCTGGGTTGCTCGAGTACAGCTACGTAATTATATATAGAGATGGTGGGAAATGTGTGGAATGCAGTTCTCTATTGAAACGTTTGAATAATGAATGAGAGATAGTGAGAGGACAATCATGTGCCCTCGTCGGGATTTGGACCTGTGACCCCCGACTACTGCTCGGTTGCTCTACCACTGAGCGATGAGGCCAAGTGGTATTACCCCATCGAATTGTTCTCTAAGGCATCAATTGTTCTCTGGTTTGCTCGAATACAGCTACGTAATTAAATATAGAGATGGGTGGAATGCAGTTCTCCACTGAAACCTTTGAATAATGAAGGAGAGATGGTGAGAGGAAAATCATGTGCCCCCATCGGGATTCGAACCCGTGACCCGCGACTACCGTTCGGCTGCTCTACCACTGAGCTATGAGACCAAGTGGTATTTCCTCCTCCAATAGTTCCCTAAAGCATCAATTTCTCTCTGAAAAGGCTCGGGAAGAGCCACGTAATTAAATATAGAGACGGTATGAAATGTGTGGAATGCAGTTCTTCACTGGAAGCTTTGAATAATGAATGTGAGATGGTGAGAGAAAAATTATATGCCGTCATCGGAATTCGATCCCAGACCCCCGAATACTGTTCGGTTGATCTACCACTGAACTATGAGGCCAAGTGGTATTTCTTCTTCCAATTGTTCCCTAAGGCATCAATTTCTCTCTGGGCTGCTCGAGGATAGCTACGGAATTTAAATATAGATTCCAATTCTACACTGGAACGTTTGAATAATAAACATAAGATGGTGAGAGGAAAATCATATGCCCTCATCGGAATTCGAGCCCGTGACCCCCAAATACCGTTCGGCTGCTCTACCACTGAGCTATGAGGCCAAGTGGTATTATCCCTTTTATTGTTCCCTAAGGCATCAATTGCTCTCTGGATTGCTCGAGGATAGCTACGGAATTTGAATATAGATTCCAATTCTACACTGAAACGTTTGAATAATGAACATGAGATGGTGAGAGGAAAATCATATGCCCTCATCGGGATTCGAACCCGAAATCGCCGACTACCGTTTGGTTGCTCCAGCACTGAGCTATAGGGGAAGTTGTATTACCCCCTCGAATTATTCCCTAAGGCATCCATTTCTCTCTGGAAATGCTCGAGAACAGCTGCGTAATTAAATATAGAGATGGACGTGAAATGGGTGGATTGCCGTTCTCCACTGGAACCTTTGAATAATGAATGTGAGATGATGAGAGAAAAATTATATGTCCTCTTTGGGATTCCAACCCGACACCCCAACTACCGTTCGGTTGCTCTACCACTTAGCTATGAGGCCACGTTGTATTACCCCCTTTTATTGTTCCCTAAGGCAGCAATTTATTTCTGGATTGCTCGAGGATAGCTACGGAATTTAAATATGGAGACGGTGTGAAATGGGGGGAACGCAGTTCTACTCTGGAACGTTTGAATATTTAATGTTAGATGGTGAGAGAAAAATCATATGCCCTCATCGAGATTCGAGCCCGTGACCCCCGACTACCGTTCAATTGCTCCACCACTGAGCTATGAGGCCAAGTGGTATTACCCCACTCGAATTGTTCCCTAAGGCATCAATTACTCTCTGGATTGCTCAAATACAGCTACGTAATTTAAATACAGAGACGGTGTAAAATGGGTGGAATGCAATTCTCCACTGGAACCGTTCGGTTACTCTTCCACTGAACGATGAGGCCAAGTGGTATTTTCTTCTTCAATTGTTCCCTAAGGCATTAATTTCTTTCTGGAAATGCTCTGGAACAGCCACGTAATTAAATATAGAGATGGCATTAAATGTGCGGAATGCAATTCTTCACTGGAACCATTAAATAATGAATGTGAAATGGTGAGAGCAAAATCATATGCCCTCATCTGTATTTCAACCCGAGACCCCCGACTACCGTTCGATTGCTCTACTACTGAGCGATCAACCGAAGTTGTGTTATCCTCTCGAATTGTTCCCTGAGGCATCAATTTCTCTCTGAAATGCTCGAGGACAGCTACATAATTAAATATAAAGATGGTGTGAAATTGGTGGAATGCAGTTCTCCACTGGAACGTTTGAATTATGAATGTGAGATGGTGAGAGAAAATTCATATGCCATTATCGGGATTCGCACCCGAGACCCCCGAATACCATTCGGTTGATCTACCACTGAGCTATTACGCCAAGTGGTATTTCCCCCTCCAATTGTTCCCTAACGCATCAATTTCTCTCTGGAAATGCTCGGGAACAGCCACGTAAATAAAAATAGAGATGGCGTGAAATGTGTGGAATGCAGTTCTTCACTGGAACCTTTAGATAATGAATGTGAGATGGTGAGAGCAAAATCATATGCCCTCATCTGTATTCCAACCCGAGACCCCAGACTACCGTTCGATTGGTCTACTACTGAGCGATGAACCGAAGTTGTGTTATCCCCTCGAATTGTTCCCTGTGGCATCAATTTCTCTCTGGGTTGCTCGAGGACAGCTACATAATTAAATATAAAGATGGTGTAAAATTGGTGGAATGCAGTTCTCCACTGGAAAGTTTGAATAATGAATGGTGAGAGGTGAAAAACCATATGCCCTTATCAGGATTTAAACCAGTCACCCGACTACCGTTCGGTTGCTCTACCACTGACCTATAAAGCCAAGTTGTATTATAACCCCCTCGAATTATTCCCTAAGGCATCAATTTCTTTCTGGGTTGCTCGAGTAGAGCTACGTTATTAAATATAGAGATGGCTTGAAATGGGTGGAATGCAGTTCTCCACTAGAACGTTTGAATAAAGAATGTGAGATGAGGAGAGAAAAATCATATGCCCTTATCTGGATTCGAACCCGAGACCACCGACTACCGTTCGGCTGCTCTACCACTTAGCTATGAGGCCAAGTGGTATTACCACTCAAATTGTTCCCTAAGGTATCAATTTTTCTCTGGGTTGCTCGAGGACAGCTACGTAATTTAAATACAGAGACGGTGTGAAATGGGTGGAATGCAGTTCTACACTGGAACCTTTGAATAATGAATGTGAGATGGTGAGAGAAAAATCATATGCCCTCATCGGGATTCGAACCCGAAATCCCCGACTACCGTTCGGTTGCTCGACCACTGAGCTATGAGACCAAGTGGTATTACCCCCTCGAATTATTCCCTAAGGCATCCATTTCTCTCTGGAAATGCTCGAGAACAGCTGCGTAATTAAATATAGACAGATAGAGATGGACGTGAAATGGGTGGATTGCCGTTCTCCACTGGAACCTTTGAATAATGAATGTGAGATGGTGAGAGAAAAATCATATGCCCTCATCGGGATTCAAACCCGAGATCTCAGACTACCGTTTGGTCGCTCAACCACTGAGCTATGAGGCCAAATGTTATTACCTCCTCAAAATGTTCCCTACGGCATCAATTTCTCTTTGGGTTACTCGAGTGCAACTACGTAATTTAAATATATAAACGGTTTAAAATGGGTGGAATGCAGTTCTTCACTGGAACGTTTGAATAATGAATGTGAGATGGTGAGAGAAAAATCATATGTCCTCATCGGGATTCGAACCCGAGACCCCACGAATACCGTTCGATTGATCTACCACTAAGGTATGAGACCAAGTGGTATTTCTTACTCGAATTGTTCCCTAAGACATCAATTTCTCTCTGGGTTGCTCAAGTACAGCTACGTAATTAAATATAGAGATGGGTGGAGTGCAGTGCTCCACTGGAACCTTTGAATAATAAATGTGAGATGGTGAGAGAAACATCATATGCCCACTTCGGGATTCGAAGTAAATTAGGTTGAGGGTTAACCCTAAAATGATGGTGTTGTGGGACTCTAATATATACCATTTTTGCAGGACTCGGACTTTAGAGCACTCAAAATTTGGACAAAATTAGGGTTGACTCGACAACAACATTTGTAAAATTGCTTGGAACATAATATCGCAATTAAATTTTTACCAACGTATGCCCCCAAATTACTTACCACTGCATGTCTCATTAATGTGTCTCTTAACTGGTTAATGGGGATTGATGTACTGTGCGAGTTTTGAATTCTACATCTTCTATGTAATGATCAGCAATTGTGTTTGCAATTGATTGCACCTTTAGTTTACCTCATACTCGTGTAAAGCGTTTGTAATCAGTTTAATAAGCTAACAACTGACTGGAAGAATTTAGTGGAATAAGTTGATCCCAGTTGATTATTCGGATAGCTTTTTCACTAAAGTTAATAATTGTGCACGAGATAAATGGTATGAAAAAATGATTTAGAGTAATCTAAGTCTTTTATCCGAATTGAATTGAGAATCAAACAAAGTTAATCAATAAAAGATACAAACGCACTATTTTTCCTGGTATCTAGTTTGGTCTCGAAACTGAATGATTAAAAGTAAATGGACAGGTAGTGTCAAAGTATTAGTTCAGGGCCCAAGCAAGTCTATCTAATATTAAAGAGGACTTCAAAAGCACCAAAGTAGTGAAGAAAGCATTCACAAATCTCATCATGTTAAGGAGATATCTAAGTTTGAAGTAAAGCTTGCCATTATTTGTGTAGAAACGACTGAAATCAGACTAGGTGTTATGTCATCGGCTCAGATTCCTAAAGCCTTTATGTATTCTATCATATTTTATCCTGCAATTTTGTGGCTTAAAAACCATCATGTAAAATTAGTAGTGAAACTGAATCTAAAAGCATGGGCGGGATTTGTCTACCGAAAGTGTGAGGGAAATGTCAAAAGTGTGTGGGAAGGGGAGGGGGGGGGGAGCAAAGTCAAAAGTGAGGGCGGGGGAATACCATACAAAAGATAACATTTTTAAAAAGTGTGGGGGTCAAGTAGCCCCCTCAATTTTCGTCTATGCTAGGAAGGGTATTTTTAATATACCACGTGAAGAAAGTTTGAGGAAATATAATTTAAATAGTGAGAGAAAAAAACTATTTGAAAAATGCAGTAACAATTGTTAAGAATGTGAGAATGAAGACGCCAACCTTTTATAGTAGACTTACTACACCAGTCATTTCTACACAGGTAAGACCGAGCTTTAAAATTGAATATCTCCTTAACCTATAACCGGAATAAGATTTTTGAATGCTTTCCTCACCATTTTGTTTCATTTAAAGCCTTCTTTCATATAAGATGGAAGTGCTTCACCATTGAATTAATCCTTGCAAAATAGCTTAATTGCTTTCACTGTTCTAAAAACCATCATAGTCAGGATAGTAACAATATATGTCATAAAATCGGTTAAATGTTGACCATTTTACAGCGTTTTTAAATCTCAGGCATAAATTTGAGCATTTTGTGCAAATTTTGTGATGTGTCTCACGGCGACCTTGGTATTTTCTTATGTAAATCCTTCTTTTAAATGTCTGTAATATACATTGTAGTTGCGCAGTAAATTCTCTTCACAAATTTGTCAGTCTTTGCTATCTCCACTTCAAATTATACCGGAGCTTGAAGACTTTTCCATTGTTTTCAGTGACTAAGACTTGGAAAACTAAATCGAAAGAATAACATAAATATTTGGCCTGTTCTTACAGTAAATGCACCACAAATTTCGCATCATGAAGTACACATTATTAATCAAACTATGATCAGCCATAACTCTTTAAAAATAAAAAAGTCCAAATTAAATACTAATCTGCTCAGTTGTAATACACAACCATTATAGGAATTGTTACATGTCCATATCCTGTACCTTATATAATTTATGCAGCGATGTTAGCGTGCGTGTACAGTATATATGGCTGTAAGTGTGAGACCATGAGGTTGTATATAATAATATGCGATAAATCTCATTAACTGCCTCTCTCGTTTAATGTCATACATTGTGGAAAGATACTATCGGTAGTTAGTGCAGATTATCCCTTATGTTTTTGGTGGCAGCATCAACAATCAGACAAAATAGGTATTGGACAGGAATTAATGAATATTTATACGGTCTTAACTTGTTCACTTCAAAAGTAGAGGATAATTAAAGGACAGGTATGGTCCCATAAATAAGTTCAGAAGTGAACACCGCTGTGCTAGCAACGTCACTCCCGGTTTTCAATTTTTCCTATTGATTGCGAGAAATATGCGATGTTATCAATCACACATCCGCCCGCCGAACGACCATAGAAGCCTACGTTTGTTACCCTTTTCCCCAACTTTAATGATTCGTTGTTATGGGAAACTATTAAGATGCAAATCAGGTTGTTTACTATAGATTACTCTATACAGAAGTCCCGTGAAAGCTGCAGCTAATGAACGAGTACTCATAAGAGATATTTCACATATAGAACAACTTATAGCTTCATGTCATAATAACGATATTGCTTCTACCCTTAAGAATTGTAAAGATGAGTTAAATTTACTCTATGATTATAAACTACAAGGTATTTTTATTCGTTTAAGGGCTAGATGGATTGAAGGAGGAGAGAAGAACACCCGTTATTATTATTTTGTATTAAGAGCGTAGAAATAAGTCTAAGAGTGCTATTAAAAAACTTATAAATAATGAAGGTGCTACATTTATTGATTACAATCGTATACTGGAGGAAATTAAGAATTTGTATAGTAATCTGTACTCTTAACATCTTGTGTATGATCCATGTACTTCTTTTAAATAATTTAAATATCATTAATCTAACGTGTGGTGATAATAGTTTCATAAGTGATGGCCCCTCTCACTGGTTGATTGCAAACAAGCTTTCAAAGTTGTTGTCCATGCCTTCTAACAGATCACTAGAGAATGACGGTTTTCCATCGGAGTTCTATCAACAAAAAAATTGAGATGATATAGGTTTGTTGTAGTCAATTCTCTTATTTATGCTTATTTTAATGGTGAGCTCTCCCCCTTTCGAAAACAGGCTATTATTTCTTTAATCCCCAAACCTGATAAAGATCTTACTTTTATTAAAAATTGGAGACCAATTACTTTGTTTAATATTGCTTGTAAGATCGCAGCTAAAGCTTTAGCCAATCACTTCAAACATGCTGTACATAAGATTATAAGTCCGGAGCAAACCGGTTTTCTGAAAGGAAGATATATTGGGGCAAATGTACGCATGGTTCTAGATAATATCTCTTATTGTAATAAACATTCCATTCCAGGCTTATTATTGTTTTTAGACTTTGAAAAGGCCTTTGACTCGTTGAATCATCATTTTATTGATGATGTCTTTTCTTATTTTAACATAGACCGTGCCTTTAGAAAATGGATTCATACTCTTTATTATAAAGCTGAGACCTGTGTGATCAGTAATGGTTATTGTAGTAATTATTTTTCTGTTCTTCGAGGTGTGCGACAAGGATGCCTTTTAAGCCCTTACATTTATATTCTCTGCTCTTAAATTTTATGCATGCGTATTAAACAAAATCATTATATCAACATTATTAATATTGATAATATTAAAATCAAAATTATACAATACTCTGACGACACAGTACTGTTTACTGATGGCTCTGAACATTTTATTAAGTCAATTGTTTCCGTACTCAATGATTTCCGTAAGAATTCAGGCCTCGTTATTAATTTTGATAAACCCCTGCTGTTCCCTGTTGGTGTTTTTATTTCATCTCCCCCACCCCATATTACAAACTGTATTTTTAAAATTCCACACGGTACAGTACAATATTTAGGTATCTCTTTCACCAACCATGATGAGGACTTGTTTCCTTTAAATTATCTCCCAAAACTTTCTCGTCTCAAAAACATCCTTCATGTCTGAATGTGTGGTCTGGCCGTGACCTTACTCGTGTGGTCTGGCCGTGACCTTACTCGTGTGGTCTGGCTGTGACCTTCCTCGTGTGGTCTGGCCATACCCTTACTCGTGTGGTCTGGCCGTGACCTTACTCCACTTGGTAAAATAACTATCATTAAATCTTCTGCCTTATCACAATTAGTGTATCTTTTTACCGTTTTACCAAACCCTCCTCGTGATTTTATCAAAGAACATAATAAGCTTTTATTCGATTTTATTTGGAATAAAAAACGTCATAAGATAGAATATTCTGCCCTTTTCAACGATTTTACTGACGGCGGTCTACGTATGATCCATATTGACTCAATGACGGCGGTCTACGTATGGTCCATATTGACTCAATGACGGCGGTCTACGTATGGTCCATATTAACTCAATGACGGCGGTCTACGTATGGTCCATATTGACTCTTTTATTCAATCTTTAAAATGTTCTTGGGTTCGCCAGGTTGTATACGTCAAACAACAAGTTGGAAAGTTCTTTGATATTACTTTATGTAAATACGGCGATACTTATTTTTTTAGATGCAACATGCATCCTAATGGTTTTGCTGATGTTCGTAACACTTAAACAAGTGTGTGAATCGTGGTTTTCGTACAGTTTTTATATTCCTGATAATGATTTCGATAATCAAATAGTTTTTAACAATTCCTTTGACAGGAACCTTTATGAAGCAGGTGCCTGTCATGTACGTTCTTTTTTTTAAATAATGATGGTTTACCAAAAGATGTTTTGACCTGTATTAATGAATTTCGTTGAAAAGATTTCCCTTTTTTTTTTTTTTTTTGTACCATTAATGCGCTACCCTCCACTTGGAAATTATATTGTTGTTCTGGCGAACTTGTTAAATTAATGCAAATTAGAATGATGTTAATTGTCTTTTATATATCTCACATTCAACTTCAAATAGAGCTGTTTATTCTTTACTGGTTTACAGTCACGAAACCACTCCCTCGTGCGTGCGTTAATGGCAAAATGAATTTAATTTTGAACTTCATTGGAACAAGATTTGTTCTATCCATTCAAGTTTACCAAGGAATCTAAGCTTCAATACTTTCAATACAGCTTTGTTCATCGCGTTCTCAACGGAGATAACAAAATTATTATAAGATTATAGTTTGATTGACTCTCCACTATGTACTTTCTGTAAGACATGTGATGAGACCTTATCCCATTTGCTTCTGGGACTGCTCCATCAGTCCATTGTTGTTGAATTTTGGAGTGATGCCGTTTCTTTAATCTTTAGTTGTGACATCGTCCTCAGTAAACTTAATGTTTTTTGGTGATCTTAATAACATTGTTTTTCCCTTCACTTTTTTGTATCCTTCATGACAAAAATTAATTTATTCTTGTAGGATCAGGTGAACCATTTTCACCGTTCGTTTCTTTTATACTTAAGGTGGAAAAATTTCACCTTGGGAATAAAGCTAATGCTAAATTATTCTTTGAATATTTCAAATGATACACATTATGTTCTCGATATTTCAGTATACTTTGTTATGGTGGTTATTTTGTATAATTTGAATGTTATGATACTCGTTTATGAATTTCACGAATGCAAATGTATTTGATCATTAAGATTGAGTTGCTCTCAATGAATGTTTCTGTAAATGTTTTTGTAATATGTTTATATTCCATGTTTGAAAAATTGCATATCTAAAAAGAAATGCATTTAGGTTTAAATTAAACAAAAGTTAAATGGTGGAGTTAAAAAAAGAAAAAAAGACCAGAGGCAGTCCGGTTCGTACCCCCTATCGGGAGAACAGTTTCGCATTACGTTACCATGTTAGTCAAAAATAATTCCCGAACAAACTTTAAAATGTTTTTTTTTCATAAAATGTTAAAACGCGACTGCCTAATGGTAACACATAACACGAAGTCACAACTTTTCTTCAAACTTATCGAAAACCGCACATATTCCACTTCTTTAATGACATCTCTCTGTGTCAGGCCCATAGCCAGGGCTTTTGTCAAGCAGGGCATAAGCACTTCAAAACACTAAGCAGTTTGTATGTATATATATATATATATATATATATATATATATATATATATATATATATATATATATATATATATATATATATATATATATATATATATATATATATATATATATATATATATATATATATATATATATATATATATATATATATATATATATATATATATATATATATATATATATATATATATATATATATATATATATATATATATATATATATATATATATATATATATATATATATATATATATATATATATATATATATATATATATATATATATTATATATATATATATATATATATATATATATATATACATATATATATATATATATATATATATATATATATATATATATATATATATATATATATATATATATATATATATATATATATATATATATATATATATATATATATATATATATATATATATATATATATTATATATATATATATATATGCATCCTACTGAAACTTACTGAAAAACAAAAGTCTTATTTTTTAAATATCTGAATATAGATCCAAAATATTTCACACATATAGAGCCTATAGGATGTGGAACCCCTCAAATATTGTAATTCCACCCAGTTTTTGTTAGTAACTCATTTCTACAAGAATTGTCTGCATCCATCAACATTTTTTTTGAATATCTGAATATAGATCCAAAATATTTCACACATAGACAATTAACCCTCAAATATTGTTGGTATTTCATCTAACAAGGATGAACTATGATTTAAAGATCGTATAGACAGGTACCAACAACAGTAGCTTAAAATAGTTTCCTTAATTGTTAGCTTATTGTTTTTTATGACCACGAGGTTTTAAATCAATAAATATTTTTGAGAAAGCAGTAATTTTAATTGACTGAAATTTAGGACAAAATATAAAGAATTACGTTAAAAAGTTTGAGCTGTTGTCTCTTTTTTTAATTACAAATTGTGTATACATTAAAAACTCTTCATATGATATACAGTAAATCCCTTCACATAATTGATTCATCTACAGATAATTGTATTTAAACAAGCCTTAAGTAAGAAAATGTTTATGTTTCTTCTACTATGAACATTTTATTATTTTTTAAAGGAAATTTCCAAAACAGACTTTCTTATAAAAATCTTAACAATTTCAAAAGTAAAGTGGTCCATCATGTTGCTTTTAAAAACTGCTTCTACCTCACGAGTTCTATACAGTTCTCATTGATTTGATGTTTCAGTGTATATAACTGTCCAAATTCCCAATTTTTCTTCATATTGCAATTCTAAAAATTTATTTGAAAGATTTGAAGACAATCTGACACTTTTGCTCTGAGGAACCCAACTGCTCCAAGCAAGCTATTTTTGCCTTTGTAATCTCCTTTAAAAACTTCACTACTGTCTTTTGATATATGACAGTCCGGGAGCAATCCGAAAAAGAAAGAAAAAAGGGTCCTATTATGCATTACGTCATTGCATGAGCCTATACATTTGACTAGCCCATAGTAAACGTATGGGGTTTCTCAATTTCCGCTTCGGATTGTCCTAAGTTTCACTCGATATCCTGACATTTTGGAGACGGATAGTAATTAGATATTCAAAACTTTTCGCGGCTGCTTTTTGAAATTTATCGTCGTCTTTTTAAGAAAATCAATAAAACAGATTATGAGCAATTTGTTTGGTATTTCAAAGTACCCAGCTTTTAGGATTGCTCCCGGACTGACTAATGGCATACCCATTATATACAAAACATGCTAAGTGCTCTATTTCAATTCAAAACTTTCATTTGCCAGTTCGTAGTTCTGAATTTCTTTGGTTTATCATATTCCTTCCCATTTCATTCAGCTTATACTAAAGTAACAAGTGCTAAAATAGTGCTAAAACAACCCTTCCAAATTCCTTGTGACATCAGAATATCGGACTGATAGCTGTCAACAACTTTTCTTAAGAATGAAACCCAGATACAGTAGCTACTGTATAAGCAGCATTATTGGTAGTGCCTTAATCAAGATTTTAAAACTTAAAGAATACCTGTAATATCTCAATTTACATCTGACTTTTTAACATTTCCATTAATTTTTAGTGAGTTCTATTATTTTTGTTTATTTAAGTAAAATAAGAGAATATACAAGAATATAGAATTATGGCCCAAATTCATGAAAAATACAGGAGGAAATGTTTTTTGGAAAAAATAGGGAAAATATGAAATATTGTAGATATAAGAGTTGGTGGGAGGCATGGGTTATTGACAATCATTATTGGGTTACTCACAACCCGATATTGGGCTACTAAAAACCCATTACCTGGGTCAATTTGTCCCAAAAATGGTTTGGAAGATAGCTGACCCAGCCCTGGGTTGTTTTCGACCCAAGTGTTTTTGCAGTGTGGTCAAACTTGTTCATTTTATATGATAGAGGACAATTAAAGAAACATGATGGAATCATATTCTGTTTAGTAAATATCGAATTTAGAGGAATTAAAAAACAATAATTAAAAATTACTGGTGCAGTAGGTCTAATTTAATAGTGTGATGCCATAAAGCCTGACACTTTCACTGCATGCCAATTATCATGTATTTTCTTTAACATTTATTACCTCTCACTAAAATATAGAGTATGTGCACAGACGTCATCTGCGCACGGTGCAGAAAATAATCCACAGTATGCCCAATTATTCAAGGCTAGTATAGAGAATGGGCCTATTGAGGGCAGTATATACAAAAATAAGGTAGCAGGGGCAGATGATTTCAAATTACTTGAGCTTTAAAAGATGTACTTACATTATCATTTGCTTTTTTAATTTTCACACCATTTTACTACAAGCTTAAAAATATCTTT
The DNA here is from genome assembly GCA_020152595.1 of Chiridota heheva. Lineage (NCBI taxonomy): Eukaryota > Metazoa > Echinodermata > Holothuroidea > Apodida > Chiridotidae > Chiridota > Chiridota heheva. The sequence continues at coordinate 618,373 of JAIGNY010000316.1, read as the reverse complement.
GAGTTTTCATAAATATATTTTAAGACAAAAAATATCAAGGTTACCTCATTCATGCAGTAACTCAGAAAACATGTAAAAACTAGCAGTCTTTATAACCATACCACTTCTTTTAGTTCTATCAATTGAACAACAAAGAAAGGAGAGGCCCTAACTTGCCAATGCCAATGAATGAATGTCACTAAGCCCCCTTTCCATCCTTTACCCTCCCCCCAACCCCTACACATTCCCAGAACTACATCCTGGATTGTAATACAACTTCCAATTTAAGAAAATATGTAAATATATGTCAAGCAAAGTCAAGCAACATGAAAAATGTACTATAACATTAAAGCAAAATTATGCGAACAAATATTGCTTAACGTATGAAAAACTTAGACATGATTGAAACGAAACAAATCTTCTCGTCGCTAATAATGCATATTCCAGAATGTCCCACAGTCCATCCCAACCTGTCCCAAATATCGTCCCACGCCTAAATTCCATGCAATTGCACATGAAAACCAGTTACTGTATGTCATTCCACCACTTGCATGACCCTCATGCCATCACAAGTGAAATCCAGATGACACCCCACCACATTCCGTTCCATCCTGTCCCACGTGTCGACCCACCTTGTTTTACATGCCAACCCACCCTGTCCAACATGCCAACCCACCCTGTTCCACATGCCAACCTACCTTGTTCTACATGCCAACCCACCCTGTCCAACATCCCAACGCATCCTGACCAACATCCCATCCCACCCTGCCCTACATACAATTCCACTCTGTCCCACATGAAATCACACCTTCATCCTAATTCCTTCAGCTACTTTATCATCATGTCATCTTCTACCCCACTTTCCACTTAAATTGTTTATATTCCATTAACCCCTAATTTAAAATTCATTAGAAGCGAAAAACTTGTATGTGCTTATAACTTTATTCATGGCAAGACAAACAATTTGATTCCTATTCATGTCAGAAATGTCATTATCATAACAAAACTAAAATGTAAAGTCTCGCCTGCCATATATTTTTGATGTCAGGTCGAACATTTTGCAGCAAAGTCTATTTTATGCAAATAACCTCATTAATATGCACACTATACCTCACCATTAAGTGTGAACAATGCTCTTCACATATACTGTGTGATCATTTGTGTAAGCAAAATCACCACACCTACTTTAACTGAAGAGATATTATAATATTTTCATTGCTATGCAAATAAGCTAATTAGTATGCCTATACAACCCCCCAATCATATTCAACTGAACAGTACCAATGTCCTCTACCACTGAAGCAAATTATTATTTAAGTTAATTATATTGAACGAGTCTATTGTTATGCAAATAACCTCATAAATATACACGCTACACCTCAACATTGCGTGTAGACAATGCTCTTCACATATATGATCATTTGTGTAAACAAAATCCTCACACCTACTCTAATTTAAAAGATATCATGGATACAAATATTATCATTGTTATGCCAAAAAGCTAATTATTATGCACACACAATCCCCCAATCATGCTTATTTGAACAGTACCCATGTCCATTACCCCTATGCCAAGTTACATGAATGTACACCATTCATATTAAACATTTTGTGCGAAAGTCTATTGTTATGAGATTAACCTAAGTAATGTGCATAGTACACCTCACCGTTAAGTGTAGACAATGCTCTTCACGTATATGATCATTAGTGCAAACAAAATTTCCACATCCACTTTAATTTAAGAGATCTCATAGATACAAATATTTTCATTGCTATGCAAATAATCTAATAAGTATGCACACACACCCCCTATCATGCTGTACTTGAACAGTACCTCTATGCCAAGTTACATTAATGTGCCGTCCATTCATAACTTCAATTATCAAAACTTTAACCAAAACTTTAACCTAAAATTGTTTTCATTGTTATGCAAATAAGTTATTTAGTATGCACACCCCCCCCTCCCAATTATGCTCATTTGAACAGTACCCATGTCCTCCACCCTTATATGCCAAGTCACATGAATGTACACCATTCATAAGTTATAAAAACTTTAACCAAAAGCTTTAACCAAAACTTTAACCTGACAAAGGTTTTCATTGTTATGCAAATAAGCTAATTAGTATGCACACAACCCCTATCATGCTACTTAAACAGTACCCCTATGCCAAGTTCCATTCAAAACTTTAGTTATGAAAAATCTAACCAAAAACTTGAACCAAAACTTTAACTTGACAAATATTTTCATTGTTATGCAATTAAGTTCATTAGTATGCACACACAATCCGCCCCTTCCCAATCATGCTCATTTGAACAGTACCCATGTCCTCTATCCCCATGCCAAGTCACATGACTGTACACCATCCATAAGTTATGAAAACTGTAACCAAAATCCTTAACCAAAACTTTAACCTGACAAATATTTTCATTGTTATGCAAATAAGCTAATTAGTATGTACAAACAACCTCCAATCATGCTCATTTAATTAGTACCCATGTCCTCTACCCTTGTGCCAAGTCACATGAACGTGCACCATTCATAACTGAAGTTATAAAAACTTTAACCGGACGCCGACGCCGACGCCGTGGGTAGTAGAATAACTCTACTATTCTTTGAATGGTCGAGCTAAAAATTGACAATTGTTCCGGTTCCAGCTGGTTAGTTCCTGCCGGGTCTGGCTCCGGCTTGGTTCCTTATAAAATGATGTTACACCCTCCTTTCTGAACAAGTAAATACTTCAAGCTTTAAACTTAACTTCTTCTTTTTTGTTAAGTGCAGACCTTCTTTCTCCTGGTTGTAAATAACAGTTTCTTTGCTAGACCCTGTTTTCCTACCTTCTTGACAATATTCAAATTTGATAGGAATTTAAATTCCAATGCTTTTATAACAAACTGACAGAATAGGATTTTCAGCGCATTCTTTAACTTTATGTTGTTTGCTATTTCTCAAAATGGTAAAAGATTAGTTCAGTCAAGCAAATGCATTTTATATGAAAGGGGACTTGAATAGAAACAAAATGGCGAAGAAATTACCCCAATATCTTATTCCGTTTATTAAAGGTTAGAGTTCTGCCTTATTTGTGTATAAATGACATGAGTGGTAGATTAGTAGAAGTATATCGGTTGGCGCCTTTATCTTTAATTTCTCAACAATTGTTCATGCATTTAAAGAAAATTGTTTAAACTATTTTTTACTATCATTGGAATTATTTTCCCTCAAGCTTTCTTCAGATGAAAATTATAATTACCCTAACCTGCTTATGTGATGTCACAATTAATCTGGATTTTAGTAACTTTAAAACTTTAAGTTAGATATCTCCAATAACGGAAAGATGCTTAAATTTTTTCCTCACCACTTTGTTTCTTTTGACATCCAAGTTCATAATGAACTAAT
>JAIGNY010000316.1:505000-610000 GCA_020152595.1 Chiridota heheva | reverse complement strand
CTATCATAACCGAATACGCAGGCGACGACCCCGTCATTGTAATTGTGTGTTCACTCGTCGTCGGCGGCGACTGTCCATTATTGACATTGAAGACGCGGAGTAATCACAAGAAGTCATAAGTATAGAGTAAAAATACATAGTCTGAGTTTACAGAGCTTTAAGAATTATCATGGCTAAACGTCCTGGCAAAATGATCTTGACACACTTTCAATCAGCTAAAATGAAAAACACAGACAGTTTTTTTTGCATTTTTGTTTCTTATGCCAAATTTGGAATATTTAGAATATTCCTGTCATATAACTTTAACTTCTTTAAGAACAGGTTTGTTTGTTTTTTTTTTTTTGGGTGGGGGGTTGTATTAATTGGGCTTTTGTTTGGGAGTTTTCCACTTGGCTATCGGAAAATTTTGTACAATTAAAATTTTGAAAAATTTATCCCCACTCTTCTTAGGCAAATCCCGCCCCTGCTGGTCGCCCAGTCAATCAAATTTTGTTCACTGGTCTACCGATATTTCTCACTGTTCATTTATGTCATATCGTTTCGCCACAGAGGCTTTTCCCCGAAAAATCCACCATAACGAATCTAAAAACTTCCTCAGATCTTCTTATTTTTATGCGGTTTTGAAGTAAAGATCATTTTGGAATTTTTTTAATGCAAAACGTTCCTCGATAAGAAGTCTAAAAAAAAGTTTGCTGGGCTCGCTGCGGATTGGTGTAAAAATATCATATACACAACGATGTTCATTTATTTCTTACTGGTCCATTTTGAGGATTTACTGGTATTTTTGATGTCATGCCTTGCAGATCATAATAAGAAATATATCATCAAACTCTCTTTTACAATTCAAAATACAATAAAATGTTACGCTTCTGTCTTGTTCCTGTACCCATTACAAAGTATATGATTTGTTAGAAATATCATTCTACTCTGTGCACACGTCACGGCAATTTTCATTCTTTCGCCTTGCTAGCAGGGGCGTAGCTAAGAAATTTTATAGAGGGTGTGAAGGATTATTTTCCGACAAAATCTTTGACGCCGTAGGCGTGGGTATAAGGGCCGGCCTTAGGGCCCCTCGTGGGGTCCAGAAGCGAAGCCCCGGTAGGGGTCGAGGGGGCGAAGTGCCCGAAATCTCTGCGATTTTAGGCATTTTATGGCTGATATTTTATCTAAAATCAACACAGATTTACCAGTTTACACGGCAATATCACCCCAAAACAGAATGGAAACTTAATTTTTTTTCTGTTTCATACAATTTATTTGGTAAACTCTCATATCTGAACATATCATCACAATGAAGAAAATATCGAAAAGGAATACAACTATCATAACATAATTCATAAAGCATAATTGTTTGTAATTAAAAGATAACCATTATTTAACTTACTAACAGTAAACAAAAAAAAGATAGACCAGAAATATCTTAAGAGGATTCCGGATACAAGAAAAAGTTCAACGAGGAGATGCAAAATTCAGAGCTATTTTTCATTATGGGACTTTAACTTATCATTTCTTGTTGCTATGTGCTCTTCTAATTTGCAAATAATTTTTAATTTAGAAATCAGGTGACGAACAGATGGGCTTTGTTGTATTATTTTGTATTTTACATTAATAAATTAGCTGCTTACCTACTAGGATCACTGCCGACTTCGGCATGTAAAACAGAAGAGTGGGAAACGTGAGGAAATGGAAGATTAACAAAATAAGTCATAATCTCCTGCCAAAAAACCCTGATAATCCGGCAATCAACAAACAAATGTTGGAGTGATTCTGCGTCTAAATTACAAAATCCTCATAGTGGGGAGTCAGCCAGGCCCACTTTAAAAGTCACCCATTTAAACGACTTATATTATGCAAAATTTGTATTTCAAAAGCTCTCGAGTTGTTATCTATTGTTGTCAAAAAAGGAAGATTGAAAATATAGCGAAAATCATTTTCAGAATAAGCATAAATATTTTTAAGTTTATTCCAGACTGTCAATGGGGAGGAAAGAGATCGAGGAAGGGGGGGGGAGGAAAGGGGGTGGAGGGGGTATACGAAGACACTAATACCTCATAACAAAATCTTACTCTTGATGGTCTCCAAGTTATAAAATAAGCCATTCATACATAATATCAATGGCCCCGTGGTAGGGTAGTATACGAAGCGAATTATTCATGTTTTTTTAATTGCTGGGGAGAACGTTGAATATTCCTAACATTTTAAAATAGTCAGTATTATTTAGACCTCTCTGATGGAAAAACTTGAAATAGTTGAAATTTCCTCTCATATCTAAAATATCTCAGACTTTTAAAAAGCCCTTTTCCATGATAGTTCTATCATAGACAGACTTGCCCCCTAATTTCATATGTTTGATGTTCCATGAAATAATATTTAAGATATCATCCGCATTATTAAGAATAGGGTTGCTAAGGTTTGACCACACCTTCATAATTTCTGTATAGAAAATAGGCACATGAACTGGGATGCAGTCAACATCAAAATTACAATTTAGCAAGTAAATTCCCCCAATTTTGTGACAGAAATGGAGGACTATCAGTTTCCAGCCAAAAGAATGGGAGGATTTTAAACGTTTTAGCCACATCATCTTATTTGACTCAATAAAACGCTTTTAATGAATCATCGTTAAACTCCAATCTTTATACTCATTAACCATAGAAATGCGCTTTATTTTGTCTTACCCCTTGTAATAAATTTATATTATATACTCTCAATATTTTTTTTATATAACTCTCAGGAATGCTGAGTACCGAGCCCACATATAATAGTTTGGAAATACCGAACCATTTGATAATCTGGATCTTCCCAAGAATTGACAGATTTCTAGCCTTCCAAAGATTGAGGTTATTGCTTGTATCTTTAATTATATACCATCCGTGTTTTTATTCAATACTATTTTGTTGTTGTACGAGATGTAAATACCCAGAATCTTCACTGTACTGACCCAATTTAGCCCAGCCACTTTCGCGTTGTTTGCTCTCTAAAAATTATCCCCAAAGACCATGGCAAAAGTTTTAGTTGGGTTAATCTTAAGGTTAGACGACTCTTCAAATCCTTAAATACTGTCAAAATATTATGTAACGATTACTCACCTTTTGTAAAAACTGTCATATCATCTGCAAAAAGTGATAGTGTGATATACTTTTTGAGATTCTTAATTCTAATCGGGATACCACGTATATTGTTACTATTCCTTAGCTTAACAGCTAAAGTTTCAATTGAAAGGATGAATAAATAAGGAGATAAGGGATCCCCTTGTCTAACCCCACAGATTAAAGGGAAGTATCCTGCTGACAACTTCCCATTCATAACACAACTTTTACTATTCATATAAAAAGTTATAATCCATTGTATTATTGATGGTCCAAAATTATAAGCTGCCAGTGCTTTGAACAGAAAGTCATGACTAAGAGAGTCAAAAGCTTTATGGAAGTCAACTGAAATGGCGTATCCCGACATATGGTAAGAATCAGTATAATGCATGATATCGAAAACTGTACAGATTGCCTCCGCATTGTTCCTCCCGGGAATAAAAGCATTTTGGTTAGAGTGAATGATATAATCTAAAATCCCTTTCAAACGTGTCGCAATGGCTTTTGCCTCTATTTTATAGTCCACTTTCATTAATAAAATAGACCAATATTTCTCCAACAAAGATGTGTCCTTTCCATCTTTAGGCATAACAACTATGACACTTTGCCTCTGTGATACCAATAATTCACCTTTGTCGTATCCCTCATTTAAAGAAACTACAACCAAATCCCCCACGTAATTCCAAAGGTACAGTAAGATTTGCATGTTCAACGTCGTTCTCTTGAGATTTATTAGTGCCAAAGCTACCTAAAATTGCTAAACACTCCTCATTAGTCAGCTTGCACTTAATATTCTTAGCATTATAATTAGATAAGACATTAATGTCATTGAGGAAATAATCGTCATTTACCACATCGTCTGATTAAAATAACTTAGTTAAAAACTCTTAATTGAATTGATAATATCATGAACATTCGTTAAGATACTATTGCCATCTTTTACCTTACGTATAATGCTGTTTTTACTTTTTTGTACTTTTCAAGAGAGGCCAAACACTTCGTGTTCTTCTCCCCGTGTTTCACCCAATTAGCTTTAGACCTAATCATTATGCCTTCTGTAATTTTATTATGCCAATGCTCAAGCTCATCTTTTGCGCTATCCAAATCATTCAAAAGTGAATCGCGGTCACCCTGTGCGGTATCAACCCCTCCTTCCGTGACAGCTCTAGATCAGTAATATGCTCAAATAGCCATTTCATTCTATCCTTTCTCCGACTAGCTTTACCACGTGCGTAATGCTGGCAGTACTGGCGATCCTAAATTGAAATCAATCATATTTAAGACGATAACCCTTAAAAGCAGTAGACTCATAAAAACAACTATCAAAATTAGAATAAAAACCATCACAAAAGTTCTCATCCCTACACAATAAATTGTTAAACTTCCAATACACCGTACCAGGGTCATCATCATCCGTGGAGGTAAAACACAGTTCAATAACCATATGGTCAGTGAAAATTGAATTTATAATGTCAAGCTTTGATACGTTTTTCTGTAAACTATCTGAAATCAGCCAATAGTCTAATGTACTTTGGCACTAAGGTGTCCTTCTTCTCCAAATATACTGCCTAATACAGGGATTTTAACTCTCTATATGTCAATTAAGTTAAAATAACCTATTAAGTGATTAACACTTTGAACGACCTCTCTATTATTACAAAATGATAAACTGCCAACCGTATCTAACTTGGAGTCCATCGGAAAATCTAAATCCCCATTAATAATTATGGGGATAAACCTGTCATCATATAACTCATCTAATACCTCTTGCAGCTCATTAAAGAAAATGACCTGCTCTAGGTAGTTATCGTTTGTGGGAGCGTAAATATTAGCCACAATAATGGGCTGACATTGAATGTTAGCTGTGATGAAAATATAACGACCGTTCATGTCACTCATAAAATGTACACATTCAGTTAACATTCTTCTATATTAATATTATAACCCCCTTACTATGTGAGGAGCCGTGTGAAAAGAACATTTTGCCCCTCCAATTAAGACCTTTCTTCGTCCTCCTGTTCAGAATAGGTTTCCTGAAGAAAAATTGTCTTTCTTCTTTACTGAAATCCAGTTGAAAATCTTTTTCTATTTTTTCAATCACGCAAATCTCTTCATTCACTGAGATGAACTTTATATCAATTTGAGATAAAATATTCATATTATGAAGAGCGAGAAAAAAAACTGTTTCCGTTTAAAACACAAAAACGAAAAATACACCGACCACTGATAATACAATACTACAAAACAAGGACACTCATCCACAGATGCGTGTATAATGAGTCATTCAAGGTTCTTTTTTTGGAGGACCTCTCTCAAATAAACTGTATATAACCTGACTCAGCTTAACCAAGATGATCACGTTTCATTTTCGTTATCTCACCGCCGTACGGGAAATCACCGCCATCACTTTGTAAGTGCGCCATCTCCCAGCATAAAAGCGATACCGATGACCCTGCTTGTAAGCCTCTTGTACTTGTTTTGCCCATTTCTTTTTCTCTGCAAGGTCTTGTTTAGTCAGATTGTTGCCTAGGTGAAAAGAGTCTTCCTTAAAACATTTCGCGTTTGTTTATAATTTCCGGCCATCGCGATGGACACGCTCTATTGTAGGGTACATTATCTTAAACTTCTCTATCACCAGCTTCCTCACCCAATCCTAGATATTTTCATTTGGTTTTTCACCTACACCACTTATACTAGTGTATTTGTTGCTGTATGTGTACTGTGATCGGCCATGTTTTCCAGTTAAATCGTGAATTGTTTTGCGAAACGTACGCAAAAACGTGTTTGCACGTTGCGCTATACATGAGTTGCATCGCTGTTCAAAACGAATCAAATTACTTGCATTGATAGGCAGTGACGTGTTGGGTTGTAGTGGTTTTACTGTGGGGGCAAGGACATTTTGGCCTCCCCCTCCCACTCCCCCTCCCCCTCCCCAAAGAAAAGGAAAATTTTCATAAAAGTAAAACGTTGAGCAAATAGATCTCAATTTGCATACACCGTTTAGATGACAGGTAAATTAATTGAATTGATTAGTTGATGGTAGTAAATTAATGATTTCCTTTTCAGGCAGCCGTTGTAGGGAAAGGGGCCCTGCAAAACCCCGTGTTTCTCGTTATTTTTGGTACAGCAGAAATTTCTTAAACTCGTGTCAAAAATCACAGGACCGAAGCCTGTATACATTTCTCGTTATTTAACAGTAAATTGCGTATAATCAGTGTTTCAAATCAAGCCCCATATGCCCGGCATATGCGGTTCATATGAATTTGACTGCAGGGTATTGCTTTATATTGTGTCAAATCCATGCTGGATCGAAGTCTTGGTAGGCGTGCCCAACTGCATGGGGAAAAGACTCACGAGCTTGTGTTTTGTTTTTTCTTAGAAGGAAGTCACGTTTCTCGTGTTTTGATAACAGAAAATTGATTAAATTCATGTCAAATCCAGGGCGAAGCACTGTGCTTTTGGTATAGCAAAAAAAAAAAACTGCTTAACTTTGTGTCAAATTATGATGTAAAAACTTTGAATTTCTTTATATGCATAGTGGGCGGAGCTTAACGTGATTTTGCTGAAAAGAGCTTGTAAACACGGTATCTCAAGAACGGTAAACTGGATTCATGTCATGTTTGGTAAACAAATATCCATGGTCCGTAGATGTGCCCGATTGTTTTTGATGGTGATGTCATGCACATTAATGAGTAGGCGTAAAAACTTGAAATGTTCATATTTTAACAACCGCACGTCTGTTTTTTTTTTTTCTTCAGAAGTTTTGTTATAAAAACGATGTTAGCTAGTGTGTATGTGTTCATTGTATAACTAGTGTGTATGTGTTCGTTGTATAATACAAGTTGATTTTCATTAATATGCCTAATGGGCGGGGCTTAATATGCTTTGTAAGCAAAAAGCTTGTAAACACGATACCTCAAAACTATAACTGGATTCACGTCATGTGTGGTACACAGATAGCCCATAATCTACAGATGCGCCCTAATGTTTTTGATGGATATCATGCATATGGGTGGGATTTAAAGTGAAAATTTTGAAAAAGTGATAAATGCGCAACTGTATGTTAGTTTTGCGTCATATTGGGCATGGTAGTTTTGTTGGTTATTGTGTACACCTTATGCTATCAACAGAAGTCATTAATATGCAAGTTGGGCGTGACTTAGTGTGAAAGTGCTAAATGCTGTAAACACCATGCTGTGTCTCATGAACGATATATCTGATTAATGCTATATGTGGTACACAGATAGGTCATGGCCTGTACATATGTTATAATGTTGTGGTAGTGATGGCCTGAACATTAATAAGTAGGCGGGGCTTTACAGACACATTCTTGAAATAGGAGAATGAGCAACCGTTTTTGCATCATACTTGCTATGATAATATTGTTAATCATTTTACTGACAAATGCTTATTTTGCCAACAATTTTCATTGATCTGCATGGTGGTGTCGCCTGTGAATAAATATCATGGAACAAACATTTGCACATGATATGACATGACAGGTAATTCAATTTTGTAAATCAATCAGCTTATAAGAAAGAAAAAGCATGGGAACCTTAAAACCTTTTGGTTCTGGTTATCATTTCCGGGCAATTTTCTTCGATTTTTGGAACATTTCAAGTTCTTTCGATTTTAGAAATTTCCTCTAATAATCGGGAATTTGTTCTCTCCAAATTTCGGAAAGTTTTCTGCAATTTTTGGGAAATTTTTCCGTAACGTTGGTGGCATGTTGCCAAATTTTACCAAAAATTTGCCTCCGCTTCCTACACCACTGCCCCCTGTGAACCAACCTATTAATTGAAAATAGAATAGACCAGACAATTATGGTCGTGCATTAACGGAATTTAATGCACAGGTCATAACTATGCAAATACTCCATAGAAATTTTATAAGGGGACTTATTCTATAATGGAGACTTATTGCAATAGGAAAGTAGTGACTGATTTTGGGGAGTGATCGCATAAAGGAGAGCTTAATTGCATAAGGGAGGGTATGATTGGATTAGGGTTGAGTGATTACACAAGGGAGGGTGTGATTGCATAAGGGGTTGATTGCACAAGGGAGGGAGTGTTTGCATTACGGAGGGGGTGATCGCATTAGGGAGGGAGTAATTGCATAAGGGAGGGGATAATTGCATTACGGAGGAAGTGATTGCATTACGGATGAAGTGATTGCATAAAAGAGGGCGTGATATCACAAGGAGGGGTAACCCGCACAAAGAAGGGAAGGATTGCGTATGGGACCGAGTGATTAATCAGGGGAATTCACAAGGGAGAGCTTAATTGCATAAAGGAGGGATATATCATACAAGGGAAGGAAGGAATAAAAAATGGATAGAGTGTTTGAATAGAAGATTATTATAAGGAGTTGATGCAAAGCTCTGTTGCAGGTAAGGGTTTGTGAGTGGAAATTTGTTTCCAGGGAACTCCTAAAAATACAATATGATTAATGATTGAATGGTACATAGCAACACAATTAAAAGAAGATAAGGCTGAGGATAATAATACAAGGGGGTGATGATTGCAATTAGATTGAAAGTAGAGAAATAATGAAGTCAAAAACACAAGTTGTTGAATTACTAGCCAGATAGCACGTTTTGAATATAATCCGGTGTTGGACCTACTCTGCATGTAAGTGAAATCAAAATTGACCCTGATGAGATAATCTCACTGAAAGGTTTTTTTTTTTGCCTAGGAACTGTTGATTCAATATTATTCCTTCGTTTCTTAACATTTTGTCTTCTTCAAATGGTCACTAAGAACTAGAAGATGCCAAAACTGTTTCTTTATTTAATTTAAGGCTTGAAGGAATATTCCCGAAAAAAGATATCAACATGATTTATAACACCAAATTGTATCTTTAAGAGTCCTCTATCATATATATGAAAATAAAAATTCACGGAATACTCCTTCAAATAAATGAAGAAATAGATTTGGCATCTTAGTGACCTTTTAAAAATACTTCTGGAAGATTGATAATATTGATAAATTCGCTTTAATAACATCAACCATAAGAAAATGAACCATAAGAAAATGAAAGAAGTTTAAGATGAACAAAATTATTGCGTGCAGCTATTTTTGTTTCTGACTTTTTATCTTTCTATCATTTAGGCCTACCCCTGAGAATTGCTGTGTGCATTTAAAACGATGATGTACAGATGTATGGTTGAAGCTTCATTCGGATTAGTTCAGAATTTAGAACTTTTAGAAATGCCCTGTTTAAATTGATCGTATCACTACCATTTCACAACCCGGGCGTACAACAAACATATTTCAACAACAACGAAAGCTGTAAAATAATAATCATGCCTGGAGACAGAGGTAGTCGTCGATGTCAGAAACATGGGTCGTTTTTAGGACCGACGCTGACAGTTATATCTGCTAACGTTGAAGGGTTTCCATCTTTAAAGCTAAAGATCCTAGTTGAGTTAACAGTCCGTTAGCATGCCTGTTAATGGGAACATAAATGTTCCTAATAATGGGAACATTTTGCTACATGGAAGCTGCCATTTTGTGATATTTTCCATGATCCTTTGCTATCCTAACGTTAAAGCCTTATGCAATGTTACATTTTTCAAATTTGAAATACGTCTGGGAAAAATATCTTTGCTACGGGAAACTTAAAACTGATGAAAATACCTTTATTACTGTCATGGCTACAACTTTTTCACTCCCATTTGATAAGTTCACCACGCCGTTTTCAAAACATTAAATAAAATAGCCATTTTGAAAATTTAAATGTTTTAACACAATGAATTTTGATATTTTAAGTACATGAATTAGAAACTATGACATTTTATCGCAGCATCGTATGGGTTTTAATGTTCCTATTAATAGACAAAGTTTCCGGACTGGTTATGAGACAAGATGCAGTGTGATGTCCTTGCCTGCAGGAGACACACAGAGGGAGTGAGAACAATTACAAACCGCAGATTATCATTGAAGGCTACAACAGTCAGAGTACCCAATGGCTTACAGGGGGAAACAAGGGGAAACAAACAGTGATTGAGAAACTGTGGAGGAATACATGGATGGCCAGGAAGAAGGTGGGGGGGGGGGCACTTTATACTAAACGTACTAGGGGTGTGCAGCCCACCAACCGAAAAACATAACCGCAGTATGACAGATTTTTTGGCATAACTACAGTATAAATTATACAATTTTGATACTCGCAGTATGAAAGAAGTCAATTTTGATTTTGATACTTGCAGTATGAGTATTCAACGAAAATATTATAAAAATGGACCAGCATTACAAAATCAACACAGTTAAACCTCATTTTGGGGACCTGCACTACAAAAATAATGAAAAAAGACTACTTTTGTTTTACTAAAAAAATATTTACAAAAATTGTGTACATTTTTTGGGGTAAAAAAAGACACCTGCACTACGAAAAAATGGTGCAAAAAGGGCATCTGGCACCTCACATATGGAAGTCCTTACCCCCCCCCCCCCTCACCCCCACCCCACCCCCTTCCCTCAGGCGCACAACAAGCATATTTTAACAACAACGAAAGTTGTAAAACGAATAGTCATGCATAGAAACAGAAGCAGTTGTCGATGTCAGAAACATGGGTCGTTTATAAGACCAACACTCACAGTTATATCTGCCAACGTTCAAGGGTTTCCATCTTCAAAGCAAAACATCCTAGCTAGGTTATGAGAAAAATGCAATGTGATGTTCCCTGCTTGCAGGAGACACACAGAGGGAGTGTGAACAATTACCACCCAAGAGTACATGGTATGGTCTTGGCCATAGAGAGCGACCTTAAGTCAGTTTGACAGTGCAACTTGTGTTAAAGCAAGTTCAGTGATAGAAGCTACTTTAAAATCAGAAGACGGAAATATCGAAGTCCTAACAGTTGAGTTGAGCAGCTTTGTAGTAACTTCTGTCTACATACCACCAGAAGTAGACTTCAGCTCCGCGAAACCTCTTCCCCACCTGCACAACAAGCCGCAGATTATCATTGGAGAATTCAACAGCCAGAGTACCCAATGGGGTTACAGGATAGAAGGGGAGGACAGTGATTGAGAAGCTGTGGAGGAATACATGATGGCACGGGAGGGGGCACTTTATACTAAAAGTGCTAGGGGTGTGCAGCCCACCAACCGAAAACATACCCGCAGTATGACAGAGTTTTTGGTAACTGCAGTATGAAATTACAGGGTTACAGGGGAACAAACAGTAATTGAGAAGCTGTGGAGAAATGCATGGATGGCGGGTGGGGGAAGGGGGGAGGGGGCACTTGATACTAAATGTGGTACGGGTGTGCAGCCCACCAACTGAAAGACATACCCGCAGTATGACAGAGTTTTTGGTAACTGCAGTATGAAATTATACAATTTTGATACTCGCAGTATGAAAGAAGTTAATTTTGATACCTACAGTATGAGTATTCAACAAAAATATTGTAAAAATGGACCAGCATTACAAAATTAACACAGTAAAACCTCATTTTTTAAGACCGCACTACAAAAATGAAAAAAAAGACTAATTTTTACTTAAAAAAACAACAACAATTTTTAGTAATTTTGGGAGGGTAAAAAAAGACACCTGCACTACGAAAATGGTACAAAAACAAAACCTGCTCAGGCGGCACATATACATATACCTCACATATAAAATCCCCCCCTCCTCCAGGAGCACAACAAGCATATTTAATCAAAAACGAAAGTTGTAAAACGAATAGTCATGCATAGAAACAGAAGCAGTCGTCGATGTCAGAAACACGGGTCGTTTTTAAGACCGACACTCACAGTTATATCTGCCAACGTTCAAGGGTTTTCATCTTCAAAGCAAAACATCCTAGCTGAGTTATGAGGAAAATGCAATGTGATGTTCCCTGCCTGCAGAAGACACACAGAGGGAGTGAGAACAATTACAAACTGCAGATTATCATTGGAGACTTCAACTTGGGTTACAAGGGGAGACAAACAGTGATTGAGAAGCTGTGGAGAAATACATGGATGGCCAGGAAGGGGGTGGGGGGGGGGCACTTTATACTAAAAGTACTAGGGGTGTGCAGCCCACCAACCGAAAAACATACCCGCAGTATGACAGATGTTTTGGTAACTGCCGTGTAAATTATACAATATTTATACTCGCAGTATGAAAGAAGTCAATTTTGATTTTAATACCTGCAGTATGAGTATTCAACGAAGATATTGTAAAAATGGACCAGCGTTACAAAATTCACACAGTTAAACCTCATTTTTGGGGACCTGCACTACAAAAATGATTTTTAAAAAAGACTACTTTTATTTTACTATAAAAATATTAAGTAAACTTCAGCTTTTCCTACCTGCACCACAAACCGCAGATTATCATTAAGGAATTCAACAACCAGAGTACCCAATGGGGTTACAGGGGGAGATAAACAATTATTGAGAAGCTGCGGAGGAATACATGGATGGCACGGTGGGGGGGGGTGGGCACTTCATACTAAAAGCACTAGGGGTGTGTAGCCCACCAATCGAAAATATACCCGCAGTATGACATATTTTTTGGTAACTGCCGTATAAATTATACAATATTTATACTCGCAGTATGAAAGAAGTCAATTTTGATTTTAATACCTGCAGTGTGAGTATTCAACGAAGATATTGTAAAAATGGACCAGCATTACAAAATTAACACAGTAAAACCTCATTTTGGGGGACATGCACTACAAAAATGATTTTAAAAAAAGACTACTTTTATTTTACTAAAAAACATAAGTAAACTTCAGCTTTTCCCACCTGCACAACGACCCGCAGATTATCATTAAAGAATTCAACAACCAGAGTACCCAATGGGGTTACAGGGGGAGATAAACAATTATTGAGAAGCTGCGGAGGAATACATGGATGGCACGGGGGAGGGGGAGGTGGGGGGGGGGCACTTCATACTAAAGCACTAGGGGTGTGTAGCCCACCAATCGAAAATATACCCGCAGTTTGACAGAGTTTTTGATAACTGCTGTATGACTATACAATTTTGATACTCGCAGTATGAAAGTAGTCAATTTTGATACTTGCAGTATGAGTATTCAACGAAAATATTGTAAAAATGGACCAGCATTACAAAATTAACACAGTAAAACCTTTGGTATGGTTATTGTAACGGCCCTTGAAGGGTCCTCCTGTTTAACCTATGTAGGCAGCTGAGTCGTTATCAGTTATGACTGTGGCTTTGTAAACAATAGCCTTGGCTAGACAGTTTCCTTGTAAGGGGCATTCCTCTTAGACTCTGCAGGTACAGGCTTTCTCTGGAGGGGTTTGGTTGTTTTTAGTTCGTTAAGCTGGTGTTGTGTGATTTTTTGATGTTCCTATAATTTTCGTACAGCTGTAGCTGACCTTGATTGTATTTCTGTTACAGATTTTATTAAGCTTGGTACCTCGTGAGAAGTGTTTGTCGATTAATTTTAGGAAGGATCCCGCGATATTTAATTTGACACTCTTATTATATAGGGTTGTACCATATAATTTTCCTTGGACGTCACCTTAAATCTAGATGACTACTTACCCATACATGTGTAGATCCTACAATCAGGGAAGTTGCCATTTCTAAAAGGTAACTCCCTGCTACAACTGATGACGTGAGAGTAATCCTATTTAACTGGTGACCATACAGCACACACATGGGATGGCGGTATTAGGAAATTAGGTTACACCCGTATTCTCAACTTATCATATCTAACAGGTGACATGTACCGAAATGAAAAAATACTGACCTAGAGTAGTGTTTTAGTCATAATAGTTTTAAAAATGTCATTTTTGGAGCTAAAAACAACCAAGAACGTCATCGGTTGTGTGCGTGTCATCACTTTGAAGGCGTGTAAACATACGAATGTCATCAGTTGGTGGGTCCAAACCAAGCCACCCACTCACTCACACCCACACACACACACACTTGACTTTTCGAGAGCTTCCTACACCCCTGAGTTGGAGGGGCAAAGCTTGATTAGGGACTGGCTACACATATGGTGAACCGCCCATGATGTTATATTTTGGACAATGATCAATGGCACCGCGGTACGTAAATTCGTAATCTAAGAATTCATTATCAGGAAGGGGTAGCTCACACTGCTCAGTCGGCTGAGCGTACGACTGACAAGGTTTCGAGTCCTACTTCGACCAGCGATTTTCAGTCGACAGATATGCAGAACGATATACGCTGACATCAAGTGCAGAGTCTGTCCTCTGAATTACACATTCTCCTCCATCTGACCGTTGTATTAGAAAAAGTGGACAATGGTTGGTGGCGCTCACCGTCAGTCCCGATGGTAGGAGTTTCACCCCCTGCACGGTTCTCTGAACACTTCTCACAAAGAGCAGGGTGTCAACTCGGTGTTCATATACTTTCCATCCTGGCAAATTTCATCATTGGAACCACACTGGAAATAAGTCATATGACTTTCGTGTGCTTTCCCTGGCTTGTTCCTTAACAATAATCATTATTGGCTGCAACAAATCCGGTTCTTTTGTTCGCAGCAGTTCAATTACTTAGGTACATTCACTTAGCTTTTAGCGAGGATTTAGTTAGTGGCAAAAACACGCAATTTTCTTACTTTTTAGATTCAACAGATGCTCAAAACGAAAGTGAAAATCGGTAATATAGTTTTGTTTAATATGTATATATTATGATTAACGTAAAATTGATCCATGACGATAAAAGTGATTGTCAAAGAATTGGCCTAAAATCGTCGCGGAAATGCTTATAGAACTTTGTCAATTGTAGTGCGTTGTTGAAATTAATAGTAGCAACAGTACAGTACTTAGAGCCTCGGCCCAGTCTCCGTAGTACCTAGTTATTATATACATCCCTCAGTACACAGGTGTTCATAGCGTTATGACAACCTATATACTTTAGGTACATCATGAATAAGCAGCATTTCAATGACGTCTTCGCAACATATCTTTACTTTAGTTTGCAGCAAATTGTCGGGCATTTAAACTGTCATGACTGTAGTGTAATGGGGTAGAAAATTCATCTATTGTACATCTCATCGGAAAAAATAACTAATACTGTGGCTTATAAACAAAGAAGGGAGTCTCCAGCAAATGTGAGTTGAGTAAAAACATGTAGGCCTAATTAAGATTAGCAAGTGGTCAAAAAAAGGAATTTTCATATAGGGGCCTACAGTTTGAAAGTCGCGGTAGGAGGTGACCTTGTTATTAATAAGTATATAGGTTGCCATAACGCTAGGAACACCTGTGGTGGGACTGATGCCGGCTGTTTTAGTATGGCTGCTGTTGGTGATGGCTGGCCGTCCAAGGATACTACAAAATCCTATACCCTCCTGTACTGTTTTAAGCGAGGTGTAAAATTATTGGAAAATCTCAGTTTTAAGAGCTTTATAAAAACTAAACCATTTCACCTTTTTTTTTATCTACCTACTGTGGTGTAGCGGTTATCATACCTACAGACCACGAGGCCCCGGTTCAATTGGGGTGGGTAGACCTGCACCACAACTTTATCAAGGCCGTGGACATTGACTTGGTTGTCGAATGTCTGTCCGCAATTAAGCGTTAGCATTTGTACTATCATAACCGATGCAGGCGACGACCCGTTTGTAATTGTGTGTTCAACTCACCCAAAATGATTAAAATCCATCCATGTTTTCAAAAACTGTCTTTAAGGTGATTTTAGTTACTTTTATTGAAGTATTTTGGACTACTTTTCCTTAATATGTTTTAGATTATTTAAAGGAAAACATTAAGATAATACTTATAATGTACAATTATATAATCTAAACATTTCTTGATGTTTTATTTGTTTTTGCACAGTTCTTTAATTTTTTTTTACCAAAACTGATAAAATTATATGAACAAAAAGATGTTGTCAAAAAAAATCAACTTGCAGTTTAGTGGAACATTCTAAAACTTATTTGCGGACGTTGAATAATTAATCACAGACGTGCGGTGACTAAGAAAATGGCGACCAAAATATGAATCTTGGAGAACTTTATCCCATCGTGGTGCTAAATAGGTAAAGATTTTGGAATTTCTTTTTTTGAAAAAGTGTATTATTTTGACTAATTGATGTAAGAATATCCAAAAAGTAAGTTATTTTTTAATCATCAATTTCTACAATGTGTGAATTTTAAAAAAACATAGGAATTGCACCTAATCTATAACCATCCTCATACGGCAATCCCAATGTCAACCTGTACTGAGGGATGTGTATAATAGCTAGGCCTAGTCCGAGATTCCTACCACAGATAGATAGTACTCGTCGTAGTAGCGTCGAACCGATGCCAACCCTGTTAGTAGCCATGACTGACTTTCGAGGCACAGGGTTCCTTGCGTTATGGCAACCTACATGTATATACTAATTACATATATATAACAAGGTAGGTCACAAAATCATTTCCCTTCTTTTTTTTAACTGACAATGCTTATTCATGATATTTGAAACCTATGTCTTCAAAAACTTTTTTTACAGTGATGTTAGTTACTTTTATTGAAGCATTTACTGCACTATTTTTCATTGCGTAAAAATTGACTGATGAGCTCTCCAAAGCACGGTAAAAGTTCAAAACATTGCTATCGCGGCTATTACATTTTAGCAGGGGTAATATGTTTTAGTTTATTTGATGAAATTAAATTAGGATAATACTTACAAATATTATTATATTACTGTATCTAAACATTTCTTGATGTTTTATTTATTTGTTTTCTCACACAGTTTTTTGACTAAAAGTATTTAATTTAAATTTTATGAACAAAAAAATTGTTGTCAGTAAAAAATCAACCCGCAGTTTAGTGGAACATCCTCAAGCTTATTTGTGGAGACTTTAATAGTTGAAAGCAAACATCTGATGATTAAGAAAGAAGGCTGACTAAAACATGAATTGGAGAACTTTATCCTGTCATGGTGCCAAAGAGGTAAAGAATTAGGAAAAGTTTTGGGAAAAGTGTTTTGGTATAAGAATATCAAAAAGTAAGTTATTTTTCAATCATCAATTTTCTACAATGTGTGAATTTTCAAAAAATAGGGATTGTATACCAGCTACCCTCGTATGGCAATCCAATGTAAACTGTACTGAGCCTGAGGGATGTGTATAATAACTACCACACAGTCAGAGGACAGTCTCAGCATATACACTTGAGTTTACATGAGAGTCACTGAGGAATAATTAGGCCTATGTTAAAAGTAGATTTCCATAAACAAAGTATGTTGTCACAAATCCACCGCAAGTTCTCGTAGAAGATTTTGTAAGTGATCATACGCAGTTTGTCAAAACATGTCAACAATGTAATGTAAACCAGGAAAGTTATGTATCTATGGTAACTTTCAATGGCATATAGTATGTAAGGTGTTGAGTGTACATCCCTGAGAGTAATATGAAAATATTGTGAACCAGGAAAGTTATGTATCTATGGTAACTTTCAATGACATATAGTATGTAAGGTGTTGATTGTACATCCTGAGAGTAATATGAAATCAATTCATTAAGAATGTCGAGACCCCTAGCTTGATTTAAAAAGGGCAGGGTGCTAGACTAGTTGTGGGGCAATTAATGCATGCGCGAAGCGCTGCATCTTTTCAGCGTGGAGTCCAGAGGCCCTCCTTGAGGCTCAATCCCATGGTGAAGAAGCTCTGGGATTTTAGCTATAATCATACCTCAG
This sequence comes from Chiridota heheva, assembly GCA_020152595.1. Taxonomy (NCBI): domain Eukaryota; kingdom Metazoa; phylum Echinodermata; class Holothuroidea; order Apodida; family Chiridotidae; genus Chiridota; species Chiridota heheva. The sequence goes on along the minus strand of JAIGNY010000316.1, from coordinate 592,299 downwards.
AATGAAACTATTCTGACTGATAAGGACCATTCATGAGCCAAACAGGACAATTGCTTACTATGTTGTCATTCTGTGTTCTGTATCTATGTAAGGTATTTTAAATATGAGGTTAAGTAAGATTAGGAATTTTTTTTTAAATAATAAAAAAATTAATGTATTTTTGAGGGGCAGGGGGGACCATGAGGGGTAGGGCGGACCCCCAGTGGGCAGGGCGGACCCCCAGGGGGCAGGGGAGGCCACCCCTGTGAAACAGCAAAGCTAGGGGTCTGAATGTCTATTTGATTTTAGTAAAAACTTATGTTTTGTTCAAATTAAATCTTTCTTCAAAATAGTCGTTTTCATTAAACAAGTTTCTAACAGATTGTTCTGAGTTTTTGGCAAAAATTCCCATGTTAAGGTAAAATCAACTTTAAAGATGTATTTCTCATTTAATCTGTTATCAAAATAATGCATGTTTCTTTAGAATGAAAAAGTGAGCTATGGTATACGCCACAGGTTTTTAATTAACTTTTTCTAAGGGCCACCATTTGACAACAGTCTCAGGCCGTGGGCTAATCGTGTGGCAAAACCAGCATAACATGACAGACATAACCTGTCAAAACAACCCATGAATAAAAACAAGCTGAAATCACGGGCGATAAGGATGTACGCCAAATGTCAGTGGTTCTTTCATCCGCCTTCCTTTGACACGCCACTAGTCTGCCCATTTTATAGCAGAACTAAAAGATAACATTTAATTTGATAAGCTGCGATGTTCTAGTGCGCTGATATGTCTTGGTTTTTCTCACACTAAAGATTGCAGGACGGAGCACATAAAATTGTATTTATTCAAAAAAATATTTAAAAGTTTTTTACTACTAAATGAAATTATGAACAAGTCCCTCACATTGCAGATTACAGCAAAGAGCAGATGAAAATTATATGATTCTAAAAAGAATCATGAAAAAGTCTCTCGCATTGAAGGACGAAGCATGGAGGAGGTACAAAATATAATGAACTTTTTTTAATTTTGAAGAAGAAAAACAATGATTGTTGATGGACAATATAGTATAGATATCAGCACCCTTCTTAACGAAAGAATTAAGAAGACTCCCACACAATAATTGTTGACAAGTTTCTCTAAATAATTCAGTACCTATGTATCGTATAAAAATTTGTAATAATGAACAAATAAAGAAACAATTTGAATAACAAAATTTAACAAGCATCCCACATCAGAGATCGTGGCACGGAACAGTTTATAAAAGAATTATAAACAAGGTTCTCATGCCAGAGATCCTGGCATGCAGCAGAGAAAGACACATTGAAAATAAAAGAATTAGAAACAAGTCTCTCACATGGAAGATCACAGTACAGAGCAGAAAATGCAGATTAGAATAATTGGAAACTGGAACTTAATGATATAAGGTGAAGTCCGTTGAAAGCAAATAGAGAGTAGGAAGATACGAAGTGCTTTCCAGCTATACTCTAATTAAACAACAGACCACTTTGATTATAATATAAGATAAATTGCAGATTAATTCACATTCAAGTTCTTTGAGAAACGACTTGGCTACATAGGCCGTGCATCAATCAAGATTTTGACCATTCAAAATTAAAAGTAGAGGACTACACAGGTAAAATCATGACAACTGGCATATAGGGCTACACAGATAAAATCATGACAACTGCCATAGAGGGCTACACAGGTAAATCATGACAACTGGCATAGAGGGCTACACAGGTAAATCATGACAACTGGTATAGAGGGCTGCACAGGTAAATCATGACAACTGGCATAGAGGGCTACACAGGTAAATCATGACAACTGGCATAGAGGGCTACACAGGTAAATCATGACAACTGGCATAGAGGGCTACACAGGTAAATCATGACAACTGGCATAAAGGGCTACACAGGTAAATCATGACAACTGGCATAGAGGGCTACACAGGTAAATCATGACAACTGGCATAGAGGGCTACACAGGTAAATCATGTCAACTGGCATAAAGGACTACACAGGTAAAATCATGACAACTGGCATAGAGGGCTACACAGGTAAATCATGACAACTGGCATAGAGGGCTACACAGGTAAATCATGACAACTGGCATAGAGGGCTACACAGGTAAATCATGACAACTGGCATAGAGGGCTACACAGGTAAATCATGTCAACTGGCATAAAGGGCTACACAGGTAAAATCATGACAACTGGCATAGAGGGCTACACAGGTAAATCATGACAACTGGCATAGAGGGCTACACAGGTAAAATCATGACAATTGATATTTAAAAGATTCATCTTTGCTTAAAAATGTACTGGAAGAACTTAATAGAAAAACCATCAGTCACAAACACTTAGCATAACATTTAAACATAACTTTTCACGCAACAAATATTCTTTCTTGCTAAAGCACAGGCAAATGCATTGATTTTGTGATTGTGACCAATACGATTGCTGAATACATTATATTTTTATACTTACTTACTTTTTAACTTACTTACCTTCCCTAGTCTCTTCAGGCCTCCTGGCCCATAAGGCTGCAGTGCACTCTCTCCATTGGACTCTGTTATTTGACAGACCCCTAGCTTGATTTAAAAAGGCCCAGGGTGCTAGACTTGTTGAGGGGCACATTAATGCACATGCGAAGCGCTGCGTCTTTCGGCATGGAGTCAGGGGCTCAATCCCATGGTGCAAAAAGCTCTGGGATTTTAGCTATATTCATACCACAGAATTAAACTTTTTTGATTGATAAGGACCATTCATGAGCCAAACAGGACAATTGCTTACTATACTATCATTCTGTGTTCTGTTTCCATGTAAGGTATTTCATTTATGAGGTTAATTAGGATTAAGTTTAGGAAAAAAAGAAAAACAAAGCTATTTTTTTCTCATGAGAAGCAGGGCAGACCCCAGGAGGCAAGGCAGACCCCCAGGGGCATGGTAAGCCCACGGAGGGGCAGGGCTGGGCATGGCAGGCCCACAGAGGGGCAGGGCGGGCCATCTGTAAAACAGCAAAGCTAGGGGTATGAATTTTGCAACTTGTCTGGCGTTTGTACAGGAGCTCCATCCATCACATTCCTCTCCTTCTCGACTGTCCTCTCCAGGTTGTTCTAGGATGACCAACTTTCCTTCTACCTTCTGGTTTCCACATCATAGCTGTCACACAGTGCTCATAGTGCTCATGCATCACATGACCAATCCACCTCCACCTTCATCTTTTTATTTGAGTGATGATTTTGTCATGTTTAGTGATTCAGTATTTCATCGTTAGATATTACATGTGGCCATCTGATCTGTATACAACTTACGGATGATTTACTCAAATAAATAAAATCATTCACACTTCCCCTTTTTTGATAATACTTCACAAGCTTCATGATGCACTAGTCTTGATTTTGCATTCTTCGGCTCACATTATTTAGAAACATCGTGAAACCGGCCAACAGCAATTACTGTGATAACATGCATATCTTAAGCTCGGAATGACTTTAGAAATAAGAACAGAACAGGCAATGTTGGCTTCTTTTCTATCCAAGAACCTCTATTTGTAAGCACAGTCTACAAATTTGTGTTAATTTGTTATCGGTAAATGTCACATGTCAATTTAAAAACTAAAGTAAATCTTTTTTGATTTTTTTAACTAAAGGAAGGGGGGCAATTACCCATCAAGTGTTGAGGTATTGGCCTATTTGAACAATTTTGCTTTGAATATTATTGGGGAAGCCATATTACCCCCCTCCCTCCAACCCAATCTTGGCCTTGCTGTCAGTTGCCCTTGCTACTGCAGTCTTATGCATTTTCTTTTGTTTTTATCGTAGTAATTGTTGCATGACACAATGAGGAAATCCAAGGCTGGTCATTCCACTCCAGGGACAAGCACCAGTTCTACGACCCCACAGCCATCCCCCACAGCGCCCTCACCTGTGGAGTCCAGCAAATCTCCCGAGTCAAAGATATCTTCCATTCCAGATTTGTTGAAAGAGCTGCAGACACTCATCAAGGAGTCCAAAGTTGAGAGAGACAAGTGCGAGCCCAACTTGAATAACATAGCAAAGACCCACGAAAGATGCGGGCTGAGCAAAGATGACCCAGTATTACAAAACTAAACTTAAAGGGTTGTATCAGGCAGCTATGTTAGATGCAGAAAATGAAGCAGCGTATGTGTTCCTGTTTCCTTAACCTGTTCAATTTTGTGGAATCATAAAGTTCTATGGATATGTTGCATTATAGTTGAAAGAATATTAAAATCTGAGCAGATCAGTTATGAGACCATTTTCTGTTATGCTACATGTGTACCCAGCCAGAAATGGCCCCAGTGGATCATTGGGAGATCCCAGGGGTCCACTGGGGCCATTACGTTATGTATGTGACCAGCCAGAGAATGGCCCCATGGCTGATTAAAGTTTGATCAGTTTTTAATTCATGCAAAAGTTTTGATGTACGACAGGGTGAACAGCTCAAAATCTTTACATATTTTTTAAATTTCATTTCGAAAACTAATACACTGAAAATGATAGGAAAGTCTATTCCTGCTAGAATTTGATTGGGGTATGGCAAAGACTCATAAATTTCTGGTGAGAATTTGCTGTACCACTTCAAAGAATTATGATATACATTTAAAAAACAAAGGATTTACAAAAGAAAATGCCATAGTAGACCTGTAATACATCACAAAAATTGCAGAAGTATCAAAAAAAAAAGAATTGGCTGAGATTTAAAAACACTGTAAAATTGTCATTGTTCAACCAATTTTAAAGCAATGTAGCTCTTTTTTGGTTCTGATGCTAACAGCATAAGGAATTTATGCAGTTGCTAGTGTGTGCATGTATGGGTGTGTGTGTATGTTTGTCTGTGACAGCAAGTGTGTAAGCACAATAAATATCTCAAGAACAATACACTGGATTCAGTTCATATGTAGTACACAGATAGCCTATGGTCCGTAGCTGCGCCCTTTTGTTTTTGACAGTGATGTCATATTAATATGAGTAGGCGGGGCTTAATGTAAAAATCTTGAAATGCCCATATTTTAACAATAGCATGTCTGTTTTGTTTCATATGTAGATAATTATGATATTAGCTGGTGTGTACATGGTCACGGTGTTAAAACATTGAATTGCGGTAATATGCATAGCAGGGTTTTTAGCTAGACAAGTTTAAGTGCCAGGCTCCAGTGACAATCAGTGGCGTGTCCAGGGTGACCTCTAGACCCCTCTTTTATAAAGAACTGTTCAAATTTAGTCCACTTCTATTGACAATTTGTCAAGGAAAAGGTTTTTTCTTTTCTTCTGAAACTCTTCTCTCAATTCCCATTCTTATTCATCTTGCCCAAACTTTTTACTGCTTTTATTTTTGTTCCAGTATTGTTCGATGAAAGCCATACATTATTATAATTATTTCAAGTTAACTAGTGGCACATGTTCCTATAGACAACGCAACAACTTTTGTCAGTATCAAATCTCCCACAAATCCAAGAATATAGATCAGTCCGGTTATAATGTTAAGTGCATTTGGGGTTTATAACAAATGTGATTGGTCACCTGACAATGACAATGACACATTTTATTTTAGCAAATAATAATACATATGTGTAACAGACAAATTATATACATCTTCAAATTAACAAAATACATTTATTTTTATTTTTGTCTGGTGTCTAATCTGTAAATTATTGCATAGAAAAGGAGAAACTGAAGTGTAATACCTATTAAATGTTTACCCAAAATTATATTTTTCAACATAAATGAAAACTTTGTGATAAAACAACATAAATTTGTACAACAAGATACCATGAGAAAAACCTTTGAGAACAAAAAGAAAATGATTATTAAAAGAAAATGAAAACAAAGAAGAATTTGTAAGATTAGGCAATTATACACTTGCACAATTGAAATACTGAAAGTTAATTTTGATATGCCTGAGATGCCAATAAATTTTGTTTGTACTTTTTCATCAAGTGAGTTCTAGAGTTTGACTCCTGAGGTTGAGATGCACAATTGTTTTTTTCCTTGTTCTTACATACTTTTGTTGAAATTATTTTTTTTGTCTTGTGTTTATCAATTATTGGATGCCAATGGAAAAAACTTTTGTAGGTTCTCTGATAATGACATTTGATAACCTTTCAATCATAAATACTCCTGTATTGAAGTCTATAATATGTAATAATCTTAATGTTTTTAATTTGTAGAAATGTTTGTTAGTATGGTCTAAATAATTAGCATTACATACAATACAAATAACTTTTTTTTTTGCTTTTAAGAATAATGGAGTAATATTAGAATAATATGTATTTCCCCAAACTTCAGCACAATAATTGAGATACGGTAGGAAAATTGCACAATATAAAGTATAGAGTGCATCTCTATTTAAAACTTGGCTGGCTTTACAAATAATTGCAATACTTTTAGAAAGTTTTTTTGATAAATTAACAATGTGCTCTTTGCAGTTTAGATTATGATCTATATACTGTATACACCAAGGAACTTTGTCACATACACTCTTTCAATATTAACTTCATTTATAGTAATCTTCAAATCAGATTTTATACCACCGGGCTATAAGCATGCCTTGGGCCCTAGGGGTGTAATATTTATTTTGTTAAAGTTTGTTTGTATGGTAAGTTATGGACTTGGCAAGCTGCCAGCAGTGATTCACAAGGATTAAAACATAAACCTGAACTGTGTGCATGTACGTATGTTTATGTAGGTGACATGTATGGGTGATTTAATGATAGTATGTACGATCAATTATGCTAAATTCTTATATAGTTCAGTTGTTTTGATCAGAATTTATTGTGTGTAATGTATGTTATGTTATGTGTAAATCAGCGGATGACATAAATAGAGCGATTTTAAAAGGAGATCTGTTAAAACACTTAATTAATTAATTGAATTGAACTTTTGAGTGCTGGGCAGTGGGCGGAAGAGTGAATGTTAGATACGAGTGCCTGGCGGGAATAACGAGTCTTAGGTGGGCCCACCCGGCACCACCCACTGTAGCTAAAACCCTGATGCATAGTGGGCACGCCTTAATAGGATTTTGCTGAAAAGAGATTGTAAGCACGGTATCTCAAGAAGTGTATACTGGATTTATGTCATATTTGGTACACAGATATCCCATGGTCCGTAGATGTGCCCTATTGTTTTTGACAGTGATGTCATGCATATTAATGAGTAGGCAGGGCTTAATGTAAAAATCTTGAAATGCTCATATTTTAACAATAGCATGTCTGTTTTGTTTGATATTTGTTATAATAATGTGTACATGTACATGCTCATTGTATAAAAACATTGGACTTTTCATTGATATGTGTAGTGGGTGGGGATTGATATTATTTTGCAAACAAAAAGCTTGTAAACATCATTGGCTGGATTCGTGTGATATGTGGTACATAGATAGCCCATGGTTTGCAGATGTGCCCTATTGTTTTTGGTGGTGATGTTATGCATATTGATAAGTGGGTGGGGCTTAAAGTGACACCTTTGAAAATGTGATAAATGAGGAACTGTATATCTGTTTTGCATTGTACTGGGCATGATAATATTGATTATTGTGTAAATGCTTATGTTATCAACGGATGTCATTACAGGGGTGGAATTTGTCATTGTTCTACTGTTCTGAGAACAATGCTTTTTAATTTTTCAAACATCAGTGGAACACTTTTCACAGACATTTGGCATGAATGATCAATAACTTGATTGATTTTTGCTTTTGTTAAACAAGATTATCATTCAAATAATTTCTTCTAGTAAGAAAAAGTTTTTCCTACCTTGCCTGCAATTGCCAATACAAATTAAATAATCATGAATACGCATATGCAAAGCTGCTTGCACGTGTATGAGATTTAATGGCTTTCTGCAACGGGATGCTACATCATGTAAATACTAATAATTGACATACAGCATGCATCCCTCTACAACCATATTTAATCCTCCTCTTCCACCCCCTCTCTACTCTGTTTTTAGTTTTACCCATGCACCTCCTCTCTCGATCACAGCTTTCTGGCTTTTGTTCTTGAATTTCTCTCATTCTTCCCCTGGTCTCTTTCCTTACTACCTCTAAAATGATCTGACCTCTCAGGCACAATTTGACCTTCGTTGTCGTGGTGCCGTTAAGACCTCATCAAACAAACAAACAAACAGATTTGTACAAATTAGCCAATAAAGTAGTTGTAAATTAAGCCCACTGCATTTTGACGAAGGAATTTGTCCTGTTATCAGCAAAAAAGTTGGAACAGTCAAATCTGATCTGGAACAGTATTATTTGAGAAAGTACTGTTCCATGGAACAGTGGCGTAAATTTTAAATTTCGACCCCTGCAATAATATGCATGGTAGGCGGGGCTTAGTGTGAAAGTGCTCATGAACTTTTTTTCGGATTTATGCCATACGTGGTACACAGATGAGTAATGGTCCATACACATGTTCTAATGTTGTGGTAGTGATGTTATGAATATTAATGAGTAGGTGAGGCTTACTGACAAATTCTTGACAAAGGATAAATAACCAATCGTTTTTGCATCATACTTGGAATGATAATGTTAATTATTGTGCAAATGCTAATGTTTCAACATTTTTATTGATGTGCATGGTGGGTGTGGCTTATGAATGAATATGGAACAAATGTTTTGTGATATGCAATCATTTGCAATGACATGACACTTAATACAAAACTTGCAAAACAATCAGCATTTGAGAAAGAAAAAAAAAACATCGGAAGCACAAAGCTTTTTGGTTCTGGTGCCTTTACACACCCATATACCTTAAAGTACTGTAGCTTTAGGACATACTGCTCTAAGGAATAATTCAGAATATAATTTACAATTTTACTCGCTTTACTACTTCTTGACATAACTACAATCTATGGTATTATTTCAACATTGTTTCAACCTAAGGGAATGAAGATGTCCTTGTAGATATAAACTTGTTAATTCATAAGTTAAAGGCAAGTTAAAGTATTGTGTTAACATACTGTAGAGCTAAAGAGGCAACACATTTCAGTGTTTCTCATTGGTCAAAATTTTCACACAACTACTGGCAAGCCAATCAATAACTGCCGCGGAAGTGAGATGAGACTTCGTCTTTAAGAAAATAAGATTGATGTATAGTTTGCTTTTTGGTGGATGCATAAGCAAGGTTTTTTTTCTTAATTTAGATTTTCTTTTTTTTTATTTAGCAAGCTTCGAGAGGCTTTGAACAAACTCATCCAAATTAAAGATATAAGAAATGAGCAGAGGCTTCAGGCTCGAAATATGACAGCATTTGGAGACCCAGATGGACCCCGCAAAATTATGCGAAGAGGAGTGTTAATGAACATGCTACAACAAGCAGCAACAACACTGCCACTCTTCATCGGAAAACTAGGAGAAAGGTAAAGGAATTGATCTTTTGCCCTCTAATGTGTCTCTTTGGATATGCAATACAGTACTGCTGACATGGGTCATTTTTCCTTGCCCACTGTGGTCCTACTGGATTCAGGTCATAAGGGGACTGTAAAAATCAAGGAAAGGCTTGCACGTTTAAAAGAAAGCCTTTCAAGCTGTGTAATCAACTTTGGCTTATTAAAGGGGCCCATGTGTTCAAGATACCCCCTGGGGCCCATGTATTCTTGGGAACCCATGTTTTCAGGATACCCCTGGGGGCCCGTGTGTTCAAGATACCCCTGGGGGCTTACATTGGCTCTTGGCTGCCCTGAAGCATGATTGATTTAAAACGGGATGTAGCCACAGAGGGGGTGCTGACAATTTGTAAATTGATAGAACCTGTCAATTAAGACCGCTGAGCTTCAAGAGGCAATAATAATGATATTATTAAACATAAGTAAAATGTCATCTGCAAATGATGACACAGAGATTTAATAGGGATTTTAAAGCTTTTTTCCTCTTACTTGGCATTTACTGCTTAACAATGGGTTGCACAAACAGAGTTGGGTGGACCACATAACTAGTCATCTTTTCTTTTTTCCCAAAATTAAAAACAGAGAGCTTCCAGTATCATCAGTAATATGGCAGGAAACAACCCTCGACAAACACACTTGCCAGCTCGCCAATTGCAAGTAGTATTTTATCTTTGGCGAGTGAATAATTAATTCATGAATGGTTTTCCAAAGTTGAACTTTGACCGTATATGTCCTCGACCGTAATATTACTTATAATAATCATTCAGAATACTGTATCAGTGTTTGAAAGTACAATGCACAGTTTTTCTCTGACTCATGATCGGAAATATTAACTACGTGCTCTTTCATTTTGCAAAAATATTAATTAAGTTTTGTGTACTGTGTATAATGATCAGAAATACAAACCAACCCATAAACCACACACTCTCGTTTCATTCTCTCATTAAAATAATTTTATGCGTTTTGTCTTTTTACTTTATGCATCATCTGTGTATTTTTCGCGACAATTTGCCATTGACTTAACTGTGCATTATTTCCCTCACTTATGATGCGTCATTTTGTAATGCTCATAAGAATCATATCGTACGTAACCATGTAAACTATTTTGTGTGTTTGGACTTAAAAGTCACCCACAGGTTGTTCAAATGAATGGTAAATATATAGTTACAGTGATATCATTTTAACAATACAATATTTTCTACAGTCAGCATACTTAAATAGTCTGGCTAGTAGAACATTATAGATGGCTAGTAGATTCTCCACTGTTTTGTCGAGGGTTGGCATGGCCTCATACTTTTCATTTATTTCAATTTTGGTCCCTCCCACTTTTTTGGGCAAACTCAATTTACTTTCCAATAAAATGACTAAAAAAATATTAAGATGGCAAAAACTGAAAGTGTTTCAGGGTTTAACTGCCCACCCTGCCCCCTTTTGATCATTTGAAGACTGTACTAATCTGTTATGATAACTTTCCAATGAAATTTCACTTCTGTTTTTATTAGGCCTCCTCCTCTTTGTGGAGCTATTCAAGCTGATGCAAGTTACATTTCTAAGCCTGGTGACCTCGTTGCGGCCCGGGTCAAAGATCGTGAAGGAGATGAAAACTGGATCTTGGCTGAAGTAACCACTTTCAATTCCACTACTCACAAATACGAAGTAGTTGATATTGATGAAGAGGGGAAAGAGTTAGTATTTTTTTATCTTCAAGATCTATGGACAAGAATAGTAGCAACAAGATGAGCTTTATTGCAGGAAAAAATGGTATTGACCAGAATGTGGTAATAGCCAGAAAAATGTGGTATTAACCAGAAAAATATGGTATTAACGAGAAAAATATGGTATTCACCTGAAAAATGTGGTATTAACCTGAAAAATGTGGTATTAACCAGAAAAATGTGATATTAACCAGACAAATATGGTATTAACCAGAAAAAATGTGGTATTAACCTGAGAAATATAGTAATAACCAGAAAAATGTGGTATTAACCAGAAAAATAATAAACAGTTCTGCCTCATAGAAGTTAGTTAAAAGTTAAATCCATCCAAGCCATTAAGCTAATAGGGCCGGTGCTTATCCCCGATTTTCATGGCGTAAGCGGATGAGACCCCCTAGATGGGGTGCCAGTCCATTGCAGGTTAACACTCAGCAGCGCTGGTACTCAGTTTACAGCTGAGTGGACTGAAGCAAGTAGAGTGCCTTGCTCAAGGACACAATGCAACGCTAGCGGCGGGAATTGAATCGGGTTCCTTTCCAATATAAGAGCATAACTCCTGAACCATTGAGCTATTGCACCTCTGCCTCATAGAAGTAATAGACAATTAATGACAATACCAAGCTCCCCCTGCAATATTTCACAAGCTTGCATATAGATACCTGAGATTTCAAAGCCCTGTAAACTTGTTATCTATTACCGATTTTGATTAATTTTGTTGTTCCTTTTGTTTTTTGTAGACTTTATTTAAATAATATTGCCTTAACACCAAAGTATACTTTCACATTTGTTTTCTTTTCAGAAAACATAGTCTTTCGAAAAGGAAAATAATTTCCCTTCCCCTGATGAGGGCCAACCCTGAGACTGACGTTGATGCTTTATTTGCCAAAGGAGCGGTTAGTGTAAACTTTCATAGACTTTTTCCCTTTTTTGATTATTTTCTATCTTTCTTTATACTTAGCACCATCATTTACTATAAGCTAATAGGACTGCCACAAGGCTAATACTTTTCTTTGCACTCAGACCAAACACTTAACCTTTCATATATAACCTCTTTTGGCACATATGACTGTAAAAGTGTCATTAAAACACAAACATCAAGGATACAATTTGTCAGGAATAGACACTGGATACTGCAGATCATACGAGATGAAATTTTGTAGGTTTAACCCTTCGTAATATACTCTTTATAAATCATCCCTAACTTCCTCCCCAACCCACCCCTAACCTGTACCCTCTCTAACCCCTACACATTCCCAGAACTACACCTTGGATTGTAATCCAACTTCCAATTTAAGAAAATATGTGGGTCAAGCTGCTCAAGCAGCATGAGTAATGTGCAAGTGTAAAGCAACATTAACCCTTAAATACCCAAGTGGTCATTTTACTTCTTCAGATAGGCCCACAGCATGAACCTGGTATCATTTGAAGAGCTTTAATACTTCTTTCAGAATTTTTTTTTCTTTTTTAAAGGGGGTTTATGTTGAAGATTTTTGAAAAAAGACAGGTTTTGAAATAAAGAAAATTATAAAAATGCAAACTTTAACAAAAACCTGTTTTTTGTTCAAAGACTTACTTGCCATATTTCCAGACCTTGCTTTTGCCTGAAAACCCGTGAGGAACTTAAAAGACATCAATCCATTCAGTTTAGGTCAAATTTTGACTGCCCGGGCCTATCATCATTATCTTTTTATGGCAAAAGTTGTGCAAAATTTCATGATTTTTAGCCTTTTTGAGACCCAAATTTGGCAAAAATCATAGTTTCTGATCGCAATACAACTGCCCTATGCCCCAAATATTGTTACAAAGGCCATTCCACATAATTTAATTGAAATAAAAAAAAAAAACAAGCTCAAAAAAATTGGGCAATTTTGACCTTATTTTGCCTAAAATTTGCATAATTATGTCGATATTTTCTTTAATTAGACATCTTTATTGAAAGGTTTATTGTCTTAGCATTCATATAAACTAAACTTGTAGTGATAGAAAATGAAAGGAAAGTTGTGAAAATTAATTTTGATAAACATTTTCTGAACAATTTTAGTCACGTTTTGGACCCCTGGGATTCTAGGAGTTAAGATCTATGGACAGTTGATAACAGCTTGAGCTTAATTGGAAGAAAATATGTTAGCAACTAAAAATAACAAAAATATTCTATCAAAATTGTTAAAAGAAATTGACAAATTTATCAGCATTTTAAATTTCAAGGACTTGTTGTGATAAATTATGCAAATTTCATTAAAATTGTGTGGCATCACAACAAGAAAGCTTAGGTATTTCCTATTCTTACCTTAATCTTAATCTTAACAAACTCCTGGAATTACGAAACCAGTAATAAACTTCACACCATCAAACCTAAAGTCAGTACCAACACCTCTCTGCATAGTCGCAACCGCAGGGAAGACCGTTGTTGTCACCTGCATTCGCCTCGGCCACTCCTCTCTTATTCAATCCCATCTCTTATCCGGCTCCCCTGACCCTCTCTGCCCCACTTGCAACATTGATCTCTCTCCATCAAGCATATTTTCACTACCTGTCCCCTCTACCAGAACTCCAGATCTCTTCTCACCTCACTCTCCTCAATCTCAGACCTATTTGAAAACAATTCTTCCTAAACATTATCAACTTCCTCTGCAACAACAACCTCTTTCACCACATATTATCTCCTCCCCTTCTACACCTAACCTTATACACCCCTTTCTTTTCACCTAACTTTTTCTCCCACATTCAGCTTTTCCCCTTTACCACCTTTACAAACCTTCCATCTCCTCACTATCCTTACTCTTACATTATTATTTATTAACACCCGCTTAGCACATATGACTCTGACTTTCGCGGTGCCGTTAAACATCAACAAACCAAACCTTAGCTTATTGTTTTTTGATCCTTCACCCATGTTAGTTTAATGGGAGCAGTTGAATATAACATACCATCATTCATACCATCATTCAAAATTTAGCAGGAAAAGATATCATAATTTTCAGTGACTAAAATTTAGGAGAGATGTAAAGAATTGCATTTAAGAATTTTAGCTGCCTTCTCTTTCATACATCACAACTTTGCCATACATTAAAAATCCTTAAAACATTTTTCAGCCATAAGACGGGAAACTAGGTGGTGTTATTAATGCAATTTAAAGACTGTTTTGTTCAGATTTTATGCTCTTTCTTGTGCACATATTTAAATAAGGCATTAAGAATTTTTGTCCCTTGGACCCCTCCAACCCAACACCCCTGATTTCCTCAAAGTCAGGGGTAATTCACACCTTCTAAGCTGAGAGTCTTCACAGTTTACTTGTAGCAATCAGCTATTGTCACACTCTACACAACACAGGTGTAATTAATACCTTCTAGCCTGAAAGCTTCTCCACGGTTTACTTGCCAGCAACAAGCTCCTTTTACACTGTACACAATAGGTCATTCATCTGGAGCTGCAGCCACATGCCTGCTTTGCAGTGAAAAGGAACTAATTGTCCTTAGCTGAATCTAAAAATAAATATGCATTATTTGCCTGGAAGAAATTGTGCAATGCCTATGAAAGAATGATGGACCATTCCTTTTAAAGTGAGTTGTTTCATCATGGGGATTTCCTTACGGGCAAGAAAGTTTTTTTTGTGCGGTAGATTGTATCTTGTTCATATTTTTCTTGACAGCTTGTGATGGCACTATACCCCCAAACAACTTGCTTTTACAGAGGCCTGGTGGATGACCCTCCCTTGAAGGTAAGCAGCTAGAAGGTAACCTGAGGGTTATGTTCATACTCTTAAAAAGGGGGTTTTAAGGAATATTCCCTTGAATTTTTCATTTTCATATGTATGGTAGAGGCATAGAATTTAATTAACGGAGAACGCTGGACTCGATCACCGAGTGAAACCAACATGTATTGATGAGAGTCACCAAAGGCACGATTTTCCCCATTGACTGTAACAATAACAAATTTTTTAAGTCAATTTTATTTTAAAATTTGTTGCTTCGATTTGTTATTTTCCTAATATGTTATGTAACTTTTGATATTCTAGGGAATATTACGTTATCAGGAAAAACCTATGTTGTCCTAAAACAGAAAGTGAAATTCGGGCCGAAAGCGCAAAAAGAAATATTTTATTTATGCAAAAAAAAAAACATGGGAACAAACCCAACAATTTTAATATTTACAAACTTCCAAGTTTCTTTGTCATTTTAAAAAAATGAAGAAGAAAAAAAAGTCTAAACAATAAAAATAAAAGCAAATGACAAGTCATTGCACTTTTTCTTCCGCGATTTTTTATGGGAAGGTTTGGGACACATTCAGTTGGAGCCGCAGGTGATTTGATCAATAATTCCAACTCCGATATCTTAATTCCACTTATGATTTCAAAGATTTCACCAGTGTGTTGAGAATTGACCTTGTAGTATGCAGTGTGATGTCATACCTGTAGATCTACAACAATAGCATATGTATTTCTGAAAAAATAAACATTTCTTTTATTTAGAGCATGAGAAACATGATCAGATGAGCAAGACATTTTCTTGTAAAGTGCATGTTATACCTCATCTCCATTAACAATATCTTTCCTTAAGAGAAATGGTCCATCAATCATTCACAGATGATGGGCACATCACCTTAGGCATAGCTATTTTTATAACCAGTTCGCGAACAAATTTCTCCCACTAAGACACCTAACACGGATGAGTGATTTGAATCACAGAAGTGCCCTGATTACTCAGCACTGGCTTCTGTAATCTTATACACACAACTAACCTTGGGCAACTCGGCTGTGGTGTGCATGGGAATGACAGATTAAACAATCATTGTTTGAGTGGAAACACAATACACTGAACAGGAAATCGGGTTGGTAATTGTCATACCTGAGTTTTCAGGATTAATTCAAGTGCCGGGTGTGGGTAGGCTTAAAGAGAAAGTTTTCAGCATATCAATGATTAAAACAAATCAACAATTTCTAAGAAATTAGAAAGAGGCAGTTCAAAGAAATATATAAATATTGTCTTAGGTCTTTAAGTATGGCATTATGCTGCCTAGTGCATTGGTCAATCTTCAAAACACTAGGAAATCTTTGAGATATAGTAATTCAAAAACGGAATAAGATATCAAAATAATATAATATACCGTATTCGACGCATTAAGCACCCCTACTCTAATAAGTGCCCACCCTACATTTTTTGACTGGCAACATGATATATTAGATTACTTTGAAGTCTGAAAATTAGTTTTCTTACATTATTTCCTTTTTTGCATCTGATGCTCACCATGATTTGAACCAATTCACACAGTTTGAATAGCACACTGTATGTGACCCTGAAGCATGCTCACTTATTATGAAGAAACTTTGGGCCTAAAAAATGGTGCAATTATATTTTTATAAGCGCCCCGGGCACTCATACGTTGAATTTGGTATATGAAACTTAATATAAATGGAAAAATTCCTTTAAAAGAGTTTTTAAAGACATTTTAAAATTCGAAAGAAGAAGAAAGGTAAAATGCAGAGCTTGTTAGTTATCTTAGTTACATTAAGGTTGATATTGTATTTTTTGGAGCTAGGGACTTTTTGTAAATATTTTTGATAGGAACAATAAGTTGAATTGAAATTGAAAATGAGAGATTCTTATTTAGTTGCAAGTCAGGTACAGTATGTGCACCTGAACAAGAACAAGAAATTGGTGAAAAAAGCATTAATAGGCTCTTTCCTTTGAGTCTAAGGACCTATTGATGGGTAGCATCAACTGTCTGATGATTTTAACTAACAGAAATTTAGGATGTGATTTAAAGAAGAACATAACATTTCTTGAGCTGTCTTTTCTTTCATACATCCCAAATTGTTCATGCTTTAGAAAAATTCTTTAGACTTCAATAAGCCATAATTTGGAAACTGCATGTGCTTTTGGCATATTTTAAAGACCATTTTCTGTTCTGCTCAGAATTAACATTTTTGACTTATGAAATAAGCCACACCTACCATAGCAATACGGTAACTAGGTGGGGGAAAACAAACCTTAAATTGCCGCAAGCTTTGATCCATTTATGGCACTTCTCGGGATCTTTAAGAGTTTTTTAGCAAAAGGGATAAACAAAATTCAGTTTGCTTAGTGTTCTGGGTAAAAGCAATTAGATTTACAAATCCCGCAGCACAATTTTTGTTCACCATTTTGCCTTTTACTCAGTCTGTGTGTGCAGAAAATATTTTGTAAAGTAAATTGCATTGACTACATGAGTGCCAACCGCTAGCTAGTTGTACTGTACCAGTACCGCATAGGATGTTTGACCCTCTTAGTTACGCAGATTTTGTTGCTAGGCAAATCCATGCGGTGATTCGTTGAAAAAGCTGTCAATCATCTAACTTAGACAGGTTAATAAAAGCTCTTTATGGGGAATGTAAAATCTCTACCTATCCATATACCTTTAAAACTGCTAACACATCCAATGGCTGCCAGCCACAAAATCTTTTGAAATATCCCATGGTAAAATTCCTAGAAAATCGCATTAACTGTTTTTTAATGGGACTTTACAGGACAAGTTCTTATGGGATTCAAGATGGAAATTCGGACTAGTCCCATAGTATCCCATTCAAAATATTGCGATATATCATCATATAGCGATATATCATCATATCATGATATATCATCATCATGATATATCACTATATCACAATATATCATACTGTGATACATCATATTGAAATATATCATCATATCGCGATATATCATATCGGGATATATCATCATATCGCGATATATCATCATATTGCGATGTATCACTATACCGCTATATCTATGTTAAGATTATTATAGTCTCGTTCCATTTAAATGTTTCTGAATTAAGTATGATTATAACTTTTTCGGTTACAGCTTAACTATCTCTGTAGAAATTGATTTCTCATGAAATGATCATTTTTATGGAAAATGGGACATTCCAGAGCAGTGTTAACCCTTACTCTACCACGCGGCGATATTATCGCCGTTTTGGGTGCCCCGTCTTTGGCCCCGCCTCCCGAGCGCATTTTCAAAAGAGTGCTGGTAGAGTAAGGGTTAATCAACCCGCGACATATGCGCCAACCCAAAATATAGGCAGCATGATCCCGTGGGCGCCCAGCGGCCCAGAAAGCCGAAGGGCCCGACTTTTCTGCCTGGAAGACAGAGGACCCTTCAATAATCACGCCTTGATTAACCCTTACTCTACCACGCGGCGATATTATCGCCGTTTTGGGTGCCTCGTCTTTGGCCCCGCCTCCCGAGCGCATTTTCAAAAGAGTGCTGGTAGAGTAAGGGTTAAGACACAGTACAGCATTTGGAAAAATCTCCTAATATTTTGCCATGTTGCACAAAATTCACATAATTTTCAAATTTAGATTCAAGGAAAATATTGAAATTCATGAAATTAAGTAAATTACAGAACAAAAGCATTTAACAGAATAAAGTCACAATTTTGAATGAAAATCACAGATTCTCTATATACAGTAGCAATTTATTTTCTGTTATGTGATTTTGCCATCTTAATCCTGCTTGCATACTGTAGTAGCTTTCATGACCAATTCCAATCAATTTGATTTCTTTCTTTAAAATTTTCAGCCAACTGAAGAGTATTCGGTGCTATTTGAAGATAACTCGTATGCCGATGGCTACTCACCCGCATTGAGAGTTGCACAGAGATACGTTGTTCAAGTTCGAGAGAATAAAGTCAACAAGAGAAGATAGCATCTGATGATTGAGAGTTTGAAGAATATAAGATTTAATTTTGTGCCAGCTTGGAAGATAACAGAGCATTATGCAACAAGAAAATGTAGCGAGTGGAGAGAGTGCAACTGTCAAAGACTGATTTTAAGGTTCCGAGGTTTTTATTCTATATGGCATTGTGGGTAAGATGAGCCAGTCTGTGGGGAATTGATGTTACAGTCTGGCTGAGCTGGTAATTCTTCTGATACTGCTACTGAATTGGAATTCCACCCAAATATCATATTTTTGCTTTATGATGTAAACATGAATTTCAGTGTAAAGGGATGATAATCTCCATCAGACTGCATAGTTTGAGGTCTTGCGAAAGATCTTCTGCACTAATTTCAGGAGTCGTATATCAAATTTTAGGCCATCTGGATTACATTTTAAATCTCTGCCATGCAATCTATAAAGATTGAGCCCACTTATTGAAAGAACCCCATAGATATATCAGCCCTAAGCTGCGCAAGCGAGGAAGCCTAGCTTGTGTAGCCTAACACAGTAACCAATAGTGCACACTCTGCTTAGTCCCAGAATCGTTTCTGCACCATGAGAAAATACAGGTGGTCAAATTAGGCAATGTTATTCTTCACTCTCTGCAGTGCGCATGTTATGATGATGATTTTAATATCACAAAGACCACAGGATTGGTGTACATTTTACATAGGCACAAGCTCACTGCTGCACTGACTGACGTTGATGTTTTATACTTTGAAATATTCAATTTTAATTAAGTTGTTAGAAGACTGATTGAGCATCAAGTAGGCTACAAAGCTGATTGGTGTTTTGCGATAACTGATTGTATAATTTAACAAGGATAGCCTAAAGGAGCTGCCGGCCAAAAAGTGAGGGCGTCTTTTTTGTGAAGTCAAAGGAGTTTTAAAATAGCACAGGTCTAATTTTTGATACCCTTTGTTCGCCAGTCGAACATAAATACACAACAAAATATTTAAATTTCCATTGAAGTTTATTTTCTCCTCAACAAACTTACTCCTTTTTTTTTATTACATGTTCATTAAGTTGTGGTGTTTTTCTTTACACCCTAATATTTCTCCTTCAAACCATAGTAGTTCCCTGTGCTAACTCAAAAAAGCATTCTACATACAAAAATATAACCCTCTCAGCACAGCTCAGTAGAACAATACAAGGAATTTTGAGCAATTCTGAGTGTGAAGACAAAGTTACATAATACATGCAGATAAACAAGATTCCTTAACCAGATCATGCATTTACATGTAATTAAGTCATGGGCTGAATATAAACAAAAATAGCAAGTTCAATGACCCTTCAGAACACCCTTGTTGTCAAAAAATTACTTAAACTTGATATGGGTATTGCGCTAAGTTATGTTCACATTCCGAAGGTAATGTATGAAAGCTTTCAGGCGCCATACAAAGAAATAAAACAAGGGCTTATGGTATTAACGTCAGTTTATTTTCACAAAGAAAATCAGTAAAAGACAGTAACGTAACTATGATAGACACAGTATAATACATGGTTGAAGAAATGAAAATACACAACCTATATAAAATCCTTTAGAGAAGAATGAAGTATGGTTAACTTGACGGAGTCCCTCCTATAACTTAATTGACTCGCACATTATGATTTATACAAAACGGCTCATAACTTTTGTTAGAAGCATATTTTTCGGTCAGACAATACCATAAAATCATTTTTCTCCTGTTTGCCTAAAGTTTTTGTTTGTTGGGAAAATGTATTTTCCACCACCTGGTGTGGTCAAGTTGGCTGTGTCCCTCATATAATGTAGATTACCGAACAAAAGGAGGTTGGCATTAGCCATTGAATCGTACATTATTATTTGAACAAAACAGCTCAAAACTTTTGTTATAAGCCTATTTTTATTCTGTGCATTTATATGTCCTTCAGGTGTTCTTGGAAGCCATTAGTGATTAATCATTTGATACACCAGGATCTAAGAAGACGTAATTCTTGCGTAACATGATCATCTTCAAAATATATATATTTATATAAAGTCCAATTTGAAGCACAGAATTTGCTTTTTTATTGACAAAAAAATGTTGGAACACTAAAATTTGATCCAGAACAGTATTTTTAAGAAAGCACTGTTCTGTTGTACAATGGTGAAAAATTATATTTCGACCCATGAAAATACATGTTTGCATAGCAATCCTTTTTGCAAAACTTGTCATGGGTAAATAATGTTTATGTTTTTTTCACATACAAAGAAAAAATATTTCATTACAATTCATACAAACTCATTGTATAAAAATCACTTCAACTAGGCAAAAGTAGTCTTTATACAAATTTGTCAAATATCACATTTCAAAAATATGAAAAAAGGTAACCGATTTTCAATAATGTCCAATAAAACTCATTATCATATAGAATGAAAAAAAGTAACAGATTTCAAGAATGTTCATGAAAACACATTTGCATAGAAATCATTTTTCGCAAAACTTTGATATTAAAAACCATTTTCATGAAATTCAATACATCTTGTGCACAAATTGAAAAATTGTACATCAGAGAAACATTGTCAATTTATTTCTTTACTGTCTAAAACAATAACACATTTCAAACTTTTCTTACAGTAGACAAAACAAAGTTTTTACAATTTTTCCCCCAACTTCCAGAGGTTGTGGCTGGCGGTGTCCATTACTTTAACACACTTCTTCCAGAAGATTTTTGATGTACCACCTGTACTTAACATGACATTATAACAAAGTCCTAAATAACTTGAATTCGAAAAGAGTTTAAGGAGGCCTTTCCAATTCCAGTACATTACCATTCAAAAGTTCCCATGGTGTAAACAGCTTCCTCATCAAAAATCTTGCCATGGCAGGCCCATTATCTCCAAATGCATAAAACATTGTTTGGAAACATTCCAAATGAGTTACAAGATTCCTGACTCCGTAATTTGATAATTGTTATAACATGATGAAAAGCCGTTGCAATGGATTTTCAGTCCAAAATTTTCAAAGCCTACAAGGCCGAACAAAAAAATCACTTGAAATCACTCATCAATAAATAAACAAACAAAATCTTTACTGTTAAATACCATACTATTTGTAAATTATTACTTCAAGCCAGACACATTGACCACAGGGGAATACTTTTGTCCATGTGTTGAGTATAAAAGTCAGTGCAGCTGCAGTGAAATTAGTTTACTATCAATGTCAGATTATGATCATGGAAAGTGAGGTGAAGTGTGTGGAAATCCCTGGTGTAATTGCTAATTGCTTGTGCTGGATTGTGGTTTCTGTTGTGAGCAATATAAACCCCGACAGATTTTAGATTTTGTCGGGGCTTAAGACACAAATGTATTGCGAAGTTTAAACTTAAATGAACTTTTTGCAATGGCAAGAAATGGTTGTTGTTGGTTTGTCCATTGGTCACTTCTGTTGTCCCAGTTCCAGCCGCTCTTTGCTCTAACATAGTAAGTTTCCTTTGGAATTCCCAAAAGTAAAACTCGTTAACAGAATTATGCGTATCCAGATATAGTATTTTTCTCTCCAGTTTTTCAATGTAATACTTTTGTGCTCGATTAACAAATGGGTTAAACTGTTGGAGAAGAATAAGAATCTCTATTAAAAAGTGAAAAAGAAAATGAAATAAATAAACAAAATATTTAAAAAATACATATAGCTTGCTTTATTTTGCTCAATATTTTTACACAAAACTATATTTGCTTCCAAAATTACTAATATTGGCAATTTGCCCATACTGATATATCATCATTGTCATACCGGTACGTACCAAAATACCGGTATAAAATTATTATCACAACTTTTAAAGCCTAACCCAGGCTAAGCGTAATCGTAACCTGTTACGCTGAAGTTGACTCTGCTTCAAAACTTTTAAAAAAACCTCCCTGTATGATGGGCAATTTATCACTTTCTGTTAGCATGCTGTCTGTTCTTATAGTAGTCTACCGACAACTTACAAAGGGAAAGATCCATTTCTAAACTTCTAGCAAAAAAGAATCCAACGATAAAATAGTCAAATCCCATGTAAAAATCATTGTTTACATTCGATTGCTACAAACCATAAAGAAAAATATCGCTACACAATGGTTTAAAATTACTGACAAAACTCGTAAGTCATGTGTAAATTATTACAATCATTCATGTTCACAGATCATTGTTCACGGAAACTGTTACAATTCAATTTTTACACCATGCAATACAGAAAGCGTCCGGTATATGTATTACAAAAACGAGTACGTGTTTACAGACTATATTGAATATGATTACACTACGTCACATCTGTAAACTTAAATGTCTGTGACAATGTCTAGCAATACAGTGAGGTTTTTCAGCAACATGCTCTCACATAGTCCTGGAATGCAAGGTATGTGATGAGATAGAATCAAGGACCTTTCCTGATGTGCTTGACAAAATGGTTACTGTTATAAATTACAAACAAAAGATTGTCAAGTCTAGTTGTGCATAGAGCACATGTATTGATGTTAAATGACCTTTGACTGGAAGCACACCAGTCTTATATAGGTAACCACATAACATAACATCCCCCTTTCTTTAAAGAAAAATATTACAAATAACAAAACAACTGAACCAATTACCCTTACAGTTACCATTTTGTCAAGTCACAGTATGTTTGCGTATCTGTTCTACCCGTTCTTTTTGAATTGGAAGAAAAGTTACCATGCATCCTCGAAGTTAAAATCAATGCTTGATTTGGCTAAAGAAGGCTCTGGAGAGAGTGTCTGCCAGATACATTTGCTTTCCTGGCTAGTAAGTAAGTTATGTCGTACTTATATTTCTGTAGAGTATGAAGCATTCCTTGAAGTCTTTTAGGAGTTTTCACCAGTGGCTTTTTCACAATAATTTCAAGCACTTTGTGAGCACACGGCTCTGTGGCGTCCAAAGGTATATTGATGGAAACGCTCAAAAGAAAACGTGACTGCTAACATCTCTTTTTCAATAAGTGCGTAGCGTATCTCTGGATCTTTTAACGCGCGACTAGCATATGCGATGGATCGTTCATTTTGCAGAAGAACAGATCTTTCACTGCTGGCATCACATTGTATTGTTACCCGGGTCATAGTATGCAAGGTCAAGTGCATTTGTGGCTTTGCACTATATGCTTTCTAAGGCTTGTTCTTGTTTTGTTTCCCAGTGCCACAGTACATCTGGCTTTGTCAGTTGTCTCAAAGGCTCTAGTGTCTCTGATAGGCTTTGGCAGGAATCAGCTAAGATAATTGACAAAGCTGAATCGTCGCTGAACACTTAAGTTTATCAGTTGGTTTTGGCATTTCATGAATAATTTAACATTTGCAGGTCTGGTCTTAGACCTAGGTTTGTCAAAAAGTGTCCAAGAAATGGAATTTCTTCTGCCTAGAAGATCGACTTATGTTTGTTTAGCTTGATATGCTGCTCTGTGCAGTGTGTGAATAGTGCTGTAAGATTTCTTTCATGATTGGCAAAGGCCGCTTGTTTGTCTACTCCTGTGCCGTATACCAAAATAAAATTAGCTACAGACTACTCCTGTATGTCCTTCTAATGCTACATGAATGTAATGTTGAAATATTTCTGATACACGAGTTCCAAAGGGTAGTCAGATTCAATAGAAACGACTATACAGTAATTTGAAAATAGTCAGCCGCCTAGACTCTTTATCTAATTTGATCTGCCAGAATAAACCAAGATCCAATTTGGAGAATACTTGTGCTTGTACTATAAAGTCTGGTAAAATATCATCCATGGTTGGCAATTGGTAGTGCCCCCTTTGTAATGCTAGATTGCTGGTCTCGAATCTATGCACATGCACAGCTCGCCCTTCTTCTTCTCAGGAACGATTGATTGGCTTTAAGCCCACTGTGTGGGCTCCTCAACTGGCGATATCACACCCTTGCATACTAGTTTGTGCCGCTCAGCTTTGACTTTAGGTTTGATCATGGGAGGAGTCGACGTGGTGGAAGAATTGTTGGCTGTATGCTTTTTTCTGTCTCCAGGTGCACCTCACCTGGGAGGCAGATAAGCTTATTATTGAACGCCTGCCCGAATTGTTTTTAGCGATAAGTAAAGTCTACTCACCACATATTAAATATGCGGGCAGTCCATAGTTGCTAGAAGGAAGTCCAGAAGTCTCACGTGTGTGCTTGGCTGTATAAAACTACTGCCTAGCATTAACGCTGCTTCGATGACATCTTGTGTTAGGCTGTTAGATAACAGAGTTGTAACCAAGTCATATTTTTGCAAGTCAAGTCAGGTCACAGGTCACTTGTTGGCAAGTAAGTCAAGCCACAAGTCATTTGCTCGCAAGTCAAGTCACAAGTCATTTATTCGCAAGTCAAGTCACAAGTCATTTATTCACAAGTCAAGTCATTTGCTGTCAGGTCACAAGTCATCAAAAATGTGACTCGAGTTGGACCTGAGTCCAAGTCAGTTACTTGAGTCAACAACTCTGTTAGATAATCCTTTACAAAACACAAAAAAATCTCAATTGGAGCTAGACCTTGTGAGAAATGTTCATTTGATTTAGTGGTTAAAATGTTAATGAATGCTTGTGTCTCTGCGATGATGAAGAAAGAAAAATTAAAATGCAAGATATAAACAGATGAAATATCCACACAAAATATGATTAAAGATCTCACTAGAACAATGAATAAAGGAAGCCCAAGGTGGCACACCTCCTCTAACAATTGCCACTGCATCCTCATTATCCATCACATTCTCCTTGCTTGCCCCCTGTACAACCTTTCCAGAGCTTCCCTTGCTCCCCACAACTTAATTGCTGAGTTCTTCCAGAAAAATCCTCTGGATAAAATTATCTCCTTCCTTCATTATGCTTTCCTCTGCAACCATATATAATTCTCCTCTTCCACCCCCTCTCTACTTTGTTTTTGTTTCACCCATGCACCTCCTCTATCGATCACAGCTTTCTAACTTTTGTTCTTTAATTTCTCTTATTCTCCCCCTGTTTTCTTTCCTTCCTACCTCTAACATGATCTGACCTCTCAGGCACAATTTGACTCTCGTTGTCGTGGTGCCGTTAAGACCTCATCAAACAAACAAACAATGAAGATTTGTTGCGACAGTTCTTCAGGTTTCACATATATTGGTTTGTGTGGATCAATGCTGGCGACTAACTCAATTCTATTGAATTTATCATCATTGACAGTTACTAAGTTCCTGTGCTGGCTTGCTTTGCTACTTTAGAAGTGTCATTGAAATCATCGTTTACTACAATGAACTCTACTGAGCATTTCTTGCCATTGATAGGATTTTGAAGCTTTAGTCTGCATTTTCCCAGTGCTTGCGTGGTAGACTTGTTCCACATTTGTAAGGTGCTACGCTTATGTATGATGAGCTCTTTATGTTCAAAATATTTCGCTTGGATCGATTTAAAATGTTACTGACCCGTTATTGGGCTTAATTAGCACCTCTGCAAAGATATCCGGACTTTTCACGCTGTGTATGCTATTGGCAGCATAGTCTACACCCCCAGACAAGGTGAGTCATTGCAACAAAGTGGGTGGACAAAACTTGTACATTGATTCACCCATCAGTCACTTAGGTGACTGACATTTCTTGTGAAATGACTTACCCCAAATCAATCACCTCTGTACAAAGTCCATGGGTCTAAATCAAATTGACCCATCCCAGTCACTCAGGTGACTGACAATTTGGTACAATGACGCACATGTGAGTCACTATTTCATATGTCAATGACTCAACTTTGACTGACATTGCCGGGAGTAGTAGGGGTGAGTCATACAACTGACAAGTGCATTAAATTCTGTGTAAATATCCTTCACTTGAATCCTTGTTGTTTTCCCGTAAGCGATACATAAAGAAACATTATTTTCTAACATTAGATACGATATTGACTGGTCCGTGCCTCGAAATAAACATTCTGTTCCATTGCTTTTGGCTTCTTCGTGCATGATTGTGCGATTACAAGTATGAATTCTTTACTTGATAGCGAGTTCACGTGTTTCTTGAAATGCCTTTCAACAGCCTCCTTCATTAGATTAATAAACAAATAAATGAGATGAAAATAAAACTAATAAATGTCTAGTTTCTAAGAGGAATTAGAGACTTTTTTAATGGCATTGTTTACAATTAAATCTGCCATCTATCATCAAGAGGTACTGCAGGCTCTGTGGTTAAGGAGTCGTGCTCATATTCAACAGGTACCGGGTTTGATTCCCGTTGTGAGCGCTGCATTGTGTCGTTGAGTAAGACACTTTACTCTACTTGCTTCAGTCCACTCAGCTCTAAAATGAGTACCAGCACTGCTGGGGACTTAATCTGCGATGGACTGGCATCCCATCCAGGGGAAGTAATAGACGCTCATCCGCTTGCGCCATGGAAACCGGGAATAAGCACTGGCTCAATGAGCGTAATGGCTTGAATAGATTTAGCTTTTTATCATTTATCTATATACCCAGTAATATTGTTGAAGAGGTTTGATACAAGGAATCCTACTGTGTCTGGTCCTTCTGATTGTGTCACATTTTAATGCCATGTTGTAAGGTGGCATCCAACTCTTATCTTTATGCTCCAGGTACAGGTATCAAAAAGGTTTTCTTTCATGTAAATCCCAAATCATCTTGGTGACATCAGAAGTTGTGCATATTCTTGTACTGACTGCCACATACATTAGTAAAATAATGAATTTCAGTCCATTCTAACCATGCATTCAGTTAAATTCAGAAAAAATTACATGATTAGAGTCCATACTGTTGTACTGCATTTAATTCTTCCTAATGGCTAATATTAAAGACTGTCAAATGCTTTACACTTCTAAACAAATGCTTTACACTTTTAAAACAAATGCTTAACACGTTCAAAACAAATGCTTTACACTTTTAAAACAAGTGCTTTACACTTTTAAAACAAATGCTCAACACTTTTAAGACAAATGCTTTACACTTTTAAAACAAATGCTTTACACACTTTAAGGAAATGCTTTAAAAGCACTATATATATATATATATATATATAGATAGATATATATATATATATATATATATATATATATATATATATATATATATATATATATATGTATATATATATATATAAACATATATTTAAGTATATAAAAAGTTGCATAGTAAAAACTTATCTAGAAAAAATATTTTAAACAATAACTATAAGAATTTTTTTAGTATGTAGATTTTATTATATTAAGCATTTGAAACTTGTTTTATTGTCCTGCTTCAGCTGCCTTCAGAGCAAAACATTGGGACAAGTTTTTACATTTTTAATTGCTTTGGAATGTATCCCAGGCATCTTTTGTCATACCACCATGACCCTTGGACACGCCACTGCACATAAACCAAATCAGTACATATTTCTAAAAGATTATAAAAGTGTCATGAATCTTGACGTTTGGTTGTTGCATCCTAGTCCTGGGAGGTCATACAAATTATACTGTAAGGGGTGAAATATATTGTGAAGTGCCACCAAACCAGTGCATATTTCTAAAAGATTTTAAAGGGGGCCTACTATTTTCTGAAAAGTGAGAGTTCTCTACCATTGCTCTGATCCATAAGTTGTATGGTTGCAGCTTGCGATATTTGCTCACATCATGGTTGTATGGGTGGTATTGATTCACTAGTGTCATGAACCTTGACGTTTGGTTGTTGCATCCTAGTCCTGGGAGGTCAAACAAATTATGAGGGGCAAAAAGATAGTGTGAAGTGGCACCCTGAAAAAATATGAGAATGATATGCCCCTACACGGTCAAAGATCTGGTCCTTCATCACCTTCATAGCTGCTTCCACGTAGTTATTTGTGTTGTTTCCTCGCAATGGGAGCTCTTTTTGGAAACAGAGCCCAGATTTTTCTTCTTCTGTACATTCTTGCAATATAACAGCAAAACTTTGTAGTTCTTGGCTGTTTTATTTCCTTTCAGTGTCGCAAAATGTGCATCTAGTTTCTCTGCACCAGTGGCATATGCAATTTTGTTTCACTAGACCCATAAGAATTGGTCTATCTTTACGATTAATCTTGTTCTTGCTATCCCGCAAGTATTATTAAGTAGCTTGGACGAGGTGAAAAATGCACATGATACTGCAGAGGTGCAGTGGTTAAGGAGTCATGCTCGTATTTGAAAGGTACTGGGTTCGATTCTTGCCGTGATCGTTGCATCGTGTCCTTGAGCAAGGCACTTTACTCTACTTGCCTTAGTCCACTCAGCTGTAAACTTAGTACCAGCGCTGCTGGGGAGTTAATCTACGATGGACTGGTGTTCCATCTAGGGAGAGTCATGTAATCTCATCCACTTGCGCCATGGAAACCGATAAGCACCGGCCCTATGAACCTAATGGCTCGGATAGATTTAAGTACTCCAGAGTTCATACACCTATCTGACATCATGTTTCCATAATTTTCAATTATTTAGCACAAATTTCTTTGCTCCAGAGAACTTGTGCTTCAGCTCCTCCAGTGTTGGGGTTATGTGCACTGGACAGATTAGTACCTTGTTGAGGTGTCTTGGGTCTAGGAATACCCAAATGCTGTTATCTTTCTTAGTCACGTCTGTCAGGGAGCTGACCCATTCTGTTGGTTCCTCAATGCGCTTTATGACATTTTGTTTTTCCATGTTGTCAAGTTCATCTTTGATTTTCTGTCTCAATGTAATTGGCGTTTTCCTTGGAGGGTTGATGTGGCTTAGTATGTATGGATCAACCACAAGTTTGTGTGTTATCTGGAATTCATCAAACTGATCAGGATAGACCTTTAGGTCTATGTTGTTGATTGGACAATTGATCAGTTTGATCAGACAGTAACATGTAGGAGGCCAAATTTATCACACGACTTCAATCCAAGTATGAATGGTCCCTCTACATCGATGACAAAATAGGTTGTCTCAACCCACTGGTCCTTGTAGCTACTGTTGATTTTGATTGAACCAAAGCAGTGGATTAGTGTGTGGTTGTACCTGTTAAAATGCTGGTGCTTGGCTCTAAGGTGCCTGATAGGGGTTTTCCATCTTTGCCAATGATTTTGGTATGTTTGTATTGGCAGGACATTGCATTCATCCCTAGTGTCCAATTTCAGTTTTAGATTGTGTGTACCTGGTCTGTCTTTCAGTTGTATCTTTGGAGTCGCAAACACCTCATTACGATTTTGCTGTGACTTCAGAGAAGAAATTGTTAATGTGCTGGAAGATAATTGAGTCCAACTGTTCAGTCAGTTCTTCATCTAAGTCGTCGCTTTCTTTGCTATCCTGTTGAACTGATTGGATTCGTTTTGTTTGTTTCATGTTGGAATCGCTGGTTCTTTGTTTCTTTTGTTTTGTTGGCGTAAAATGCTTTCTCCCTGCTTGATTGAATTTCGTTCTTAAGCAATACTTGGCCCAATGACCAATCTTCCTGCAGGACCTACACTTGTTGTTTTTTGCTGGGCAACATTTTCTTAAATGGTTACACTCCACAATTTCTGCATCAACTGCCCTTGCGGATAGCTGCTACTCAGGTTGTTGCGGCATGCAAAGCCTGAAGGTCATTTACATGGGCTGCAGTAGCTTTGTTGCGCCTTTCCCATTTCCAGGGCCTTTTGAATTAAAAATTCCTTTGGCTGTGATAGAAGCTCTTTCGGCAACTCTGGCACAGATGTACTGGCAATAATTTGCTCCATCAGCCTTTCATTTATTTGTTCTTCGGTGAATGCACACTTCTTTGCAAGTAATTTACAGCGATTTACAAAATCATCAAGAGTCTGCCCTGACTGTTGATAATGGCTTCGTAGCTTCAGTCTTGAAATGCGGAAGTTCTCAGTCGGTTCAAGCTGGGCCAGGAATCTTTAAAGATGTGTGTACTACTGTACGTGTTTTAACAGCCATTGCAGCACTTATGTCAGATTTCAATGGTAATTGTAAAGTATGAAACATCAGTCATAGCAGCACTGTCAAATTTCAATGGTAATTGTAAAGTATGTAACATCAGTCATTAATTGCAGCACTGTGAAAATTTCAAATGGAAATTGTAAAGTGTGTATCATCAGTCATTAACTGCAGCACTGTGTCTACTTTCAATGGAAATTGTAAAGTGTGTAACATCAATCATCAATTGCATCAGTGTCAAATTTACTCACTTAAATTTGTATATGGTCCAAGAAAGTAAAATGTTTGTACCTGCGTAAATGTTTAAACAAAGGTGAAGAATATTAGACACATGAGTTAAGAATGATACTCGATGTAAAATATTGGACTGCAATTCTAAGAACTAATGGTTAGAACTACTATTTCCAAACTAGGAATTGCAACTGAATTTCATTTGTATAATTGTATAGTTTTTGTATGCATTAATTTGTAAATATACTTGAAAAATGAACTCTTATTTGTACTCTTTTTAGCATTGCATAGCAAGGTTTACTGTCCCAAAAGCATCCAGTGCTAGACATTATATCAAGACGGCCTCAGCCTTTGATTACCAGTTGTGAACTCACTGGTTGCAGACCCACCGAGATGGTTGGTTGGTATTTCTAGCTTTAAAATATGTGGACAAGTAGGGGCAACAGTAGCTAAGCTACTTTAAAATCTTATTAAAAACCAACCCAGTAGTAAAAACTTTCAACAAAATTAGACAAACTTTGAAATTGTTAGAGCGTTTTTAAATCGCTGGTACTAATTTTGTACAAGATATATTGAATTTCTTCATTAGACATTTTTCTCAAGTTGCTTGAGAAGGAAATTTTTTTAAACTCATATTAAACAACATTAATTCATTTCACATCAAAATTCCATTTGTATCGTGTTTGTGATGTGTCGTAAAAATATGTTTTAAGCATTAGCAGGATTAAAAGTCAAAAATAGTAGCATGCCATTAAAGGAATTGCATTTCAAATAAAATAATAATGTCCTGAAATTTTGAACAAACAAAGTAATTTCACAAGGTCATTCCAGGGTCAAAGTAAAAGGTCAATCATATATTTATGTAGCCTACTTGGAAACTGACAATGGATTCTAATCCCTATACCCTTACCTTTAAATAACACTTTCCCAGCAACATTGGACATTTAATTTTTGAGTTATGGGTCGCTAAAGTTTGTGGGCTCGCCCCATTTTGATGATTTTGTGCAATATTTCACGGTCCATAATTTTTGATCAGTAGGCCCAATTTTGCTAAAATTAAAATTTGGCCATTTTCACTGGTAACAATTGCATACAATTGAATAAATTGTAGAGATGGTGGTGTATTTATCTTCATTTTTTTAGGTGATTTGACATGGAGACTTTAATGAAGTGGCACATGTATATCAACTGTGTATGTGAAAGGGCATCTGAGGACAATCTTCATACAATCAATAAGCTGGGAATTTGCTTCTGCAATTTCACTGCATACTGTTCTAGTTATGCCTTGGTTTGAAATCATTTCACTGGTGAAACTTTTAAGGCTTCCTGACCAAAATGCATACATGTTTAACATACTATGAAAGAAGACTCATTGTAGACCATTCGATGCAAAAAGTGTTACAAAACTTTATTACAACTATCTCTAAAAAAAAAAATATTAATATAGCATCCAAAGTGGCATAGCCAGAGGTTGGCCCAGGGCACCTGCTCCCCAAATTGAATTATGCCCTCCAAAAAAATCCTATGTTGTGATGTAGTGTAAACAGCTAAGTTTGTGTCATGATAAGAAAAATTAGCCCCCAAATTTACAGTTGACCCCCAACTTTTACAACTTGGCGACACCACTGACAGTGGTGGCCAGGATTTTGGTCATGAGGTTAAGAGGGGTATTTTGGTCTCATGAAGGGGGTGCCAAAGCCTATAAATCAGACAAATTATATCACTGTACACAATTCTTTTGGGAAAAAGCAACCTTGTGGGGGAGAATGCTTGCACCACCACAGACTACTGTTGGTACTGTATTGCAAAAAAAAAAAAAAAATACACATTTTTATATTATTCAAGTTCAGAAACATTCAAGGACTGAAATATGTTTTGAGCATGTTTAAAGAGGACTGCCATTTCAAAATGATACTCTCATTTACCTAAAAGACAACTTTTAACTCTTGCTGAATGAAAGAGCAGATTTCAATACAGCAACATTTAATTCTAGTTAATTAAAGGTTACTGGGGTCATATCTTATATGAATCATTTGTCTTATTCTGTTAAGAAATTGAATCATTTGTAAAAATGACAAATCAGACTAGTTGTGATGTCATAGCCTCAGATTCCTCAAAGTCTGTATGTATTCTATAATATTTTATGGCTAACAAACCATGGGATAATCAAAATAAAAAAACTGAAGCTAGAAAGGGTATTTATAATATACCACCTGAAGAAAGTTCAAGGAAAAATAATTTACATAGTGAAAAAATTAAAAACTATTTTTGAAATGCATTAACAATTGCTAAGAATGTGAGGATAAAGACTATAACTTTCCATAGTAGACTTACTACACCAGTCATTTCTACACAGATTAGACAAAACTTTAAACTTAAAAATCTGTTTTAATAATTTTTTTGAATGCTTTCTTCCCCATTGTTTCTTTTGAAATCCTCTTTCAAATAAGATGGACTTGCTTGAACTAATCCTTTAACAGCCATGTTATCAAGTTCTTCATCGCTGAAATGTAACGCAGTTGGAATGTGTAAGTCTAGGAGTAACAGAAAGAAAGTAACAGACTGCACTTAGTACTTTACTCAAAAATTCTTAAAACTATTGTGAAGGAACACTCGTAACAAAAATCTTTTGACTTAAGCAATTTTTTTTACAAACACCAAAATGTAGAAAAATTTCCAAAAGCTAAAGCAGAATCCAAAGTGTTACCCTTAAATATTTCAACCTCTATGGCACAATATGCCAACATGCTGTTGACGTGTCGACAAATCCACTGGTCGATCAATCCATGGATTAATCAAATGTGTCAAACAGCAAAAATGTTGGTTGCATTGCAATTAAATCCAGTTCCACTTTCATCTGCAAAATTTGATGCAGATGTTTTTATACTTGTTCTCTTTAAGCCCAAGTGAGTCTCATCGTCACTTCAGGTGTTTAGTCACCATCCAGCATAGTCACCTTGTTGCATCGGTCTAAGCTGTTCTGCCATTCTTCAATCAGGTCTCTCCATCGTAATCTTCTACCTCCTCATCGGGAGCACACTAGTAAGAGAGATGCAACATGAAAAGCATCAAATGGTACAAATCTACAATATATGAAACATTTCTAAAGGAGCACTCAGCTGAAATGTGACGGTGCATTAATCTGGAGTTTCTAGAATCTTTGAATACACTTTTCATCTCCACCAAATTATGTTTTTGCCCGAGTTTTCTGTTTGCCATCAAAATATCTCAAGAGCTGATGATTGGATTTGGATTTAATTTTTTGTGTTGTGTTTGCTTCTTTAGGAAGAGGTGATTAAAATTTGAGACATTGGAACAGGGGAAGGGCATAAATGGAGGGGTGGAGATGTTTTTAGATGAGATCTGTCAAGACTTCTATTTCAAACCAATGGAATGTGCTGAACTATGATTTCATGACCTGAAAGGATTTCCAAACAATTCATTTTCTGAACTCTATAAAGAAAAGAAATTCTAGTTGTTGGGTATCGAAGATAATCAAGATGGCATTTACCATGAATGGAAAAGGATGGAATGTGAATCTTTCCTAAAAAGAACTCAAATAATGAATGCTTATTCTGAATAAAACTGAAAATAATGAAGGTAGGATACCCCTGGAATGTCTATAATGTAAATGGCAAATACTGATTAAAAGTGAGGAAGAGAGTCTGGGGGTAAGCTTAGTGGGTCTAGGATTTCTAAGATAGATTGTATTGGAAATGGGGGTAAACTTAAACAAATTTTTGGAATGTTGGAATTGTCAAGGGGGTGGAGGTGAATGAAATTTTGAAACTTAACTAGAATTGTCAGAAAGACAGCATGCACAACTATTTAAAGCTAGTATATAGAATTGGCTTATTGTGGGAAGTTATTGTACATGCTGAAATAGCGGTAGATGACTGAAAATTACTTGAGCTTTGAAGGATGCCCTTACATTTTCATTTGCTTTAGATTTTCAAAACATTTTACTCAAGCTTCAAAATATCTTTGAATTGTCCCAGATATTTTATGACAAAAAAAGCTTAAGGTTATGACCTCACTCAGTAACTCAAAAACATGTGAAGGCTAGCACTCTTTATGACTAAAACACCTCTTTTACTTCTATCTTATTGAACAACAAGGAAAGGAGAGGCCCTGACTTGCCAATGTCAATGGAAGATTACAAAGCATCCTTATAGCGTGATGCAATATTTTTCTAGTCATTTTCTACCAAACTACCCTCTATTCATCTTAAATCATTCTTGAAAGTGAAAACAATGTTTGTTTTGTCTCTTATTTTTCATTTTATAATTCACCCCTAACCTACCCTCAACCTGTACCCTCCCTAACCTCTACATATTTCCAGAACTACATCTGGATTGTAATCCAACTTCCAATTTAAGAAAATATGTGGGTCAAGCTGTTTAAGCAGCATGAGAAATGTGCAAGTGTAAAGCAAGATTAACCCTAAAATACCCAAGCGGTCATGAGTCAAGCTGTTCAAGCAGCATGAGAAATGTGCAAGTGTAAAGCAACATTAACCCTAAAATACCCAAGCGGTCATGAGTCAAGCTGTTCAAGCAGCATGAGAAATGTGCAAGTGTAAAGCAACATTAACCCTAAAATACCCAAGCGGTCATGAGTCAAGCTGTTCAAGCAGCATGAGAAATGTGCAAGTGTAAAGCAACATTAACCCTGAAATACCCGAACGGTCATGAGTCAAGCTGTTTAAGCAGCATGAGAAATGTGCAAGTGTAAAGCAACATTAACCCTAAAATACCCAAGCAATCAAGTCAAGCTGTTCAACAGCATGAGAAATGTGCAAGTGTAAAGCAACATTAACCCTGAAATACCTACGGTCATGAGTCAAGCTGTTTAAGCAGCATGAGAAATGTGCAAGTGTAAAGCAACATTAATCCTAAAATACCCACGGTCATGAGTCCTGTTTAAGCAGCATGAGAAATGTGCAAGTGTAAAGCAGCATTAACCCTAAAATACCCACAGCAATGATCATGAGTCAAGCTGTTCAAAGCATGAGTAATGTGCAATGTAAAGCAACATTAACCTAAAATACCTGGTAAGCGGTCATGACACCACCAACAGATTGATCCATTTCAAAAAATTATTTCACTTCATCAAATATGCCCACAGCAGTGATCCTGGTATCAGTTGAAATAGGCCCACAGCAGTGATCCTGGTATCATTTGAAAGAGCCCACAGCAGTGATCCTGGTATCATTTGAAATAGGCCCACAGCAGTGATCCTGGTAACATTTGAAATAGGCCCACAGCAATGATCCTGGTAACATTTGAAATAGGCCCACAGCAGTGATCCTGGTAACATTTGAAATAGGCCCACAGCAATGATCCTGGTATAGTTGAAAGAGCCCACAGCAGTGATCTTGGTATCAGTTGAAAGAGCCTACAGCAGTGATCCTGGTATCATTTGAAAGAGCTCGAATAGTTCTTTCAGAAAATGTAACTTTTGATGGGGGTTATATTAAAGATTTTTGAACAAAGATGGGTTGAAATAAAAGAATATCAAAAAATGCACATAATTTAACCAAAAGCTTACTTGCCATACTTCCTGACCTTGCTCTAGCCTGAGAACCCGTAAGGAATTTACAAAGACATCAATGCATCCAATTTCAGTCAAATTTTCACTACTGTCATCAATATCTCTTTTTGGCAAACGTTGTGAAAAATCATGATTTTAGGCTTTAAAAACCCCAAAATTTGGCAAAATTAAAGCTTCTAATTGCGATACAACTCCCCTATGCAAAAAATACCCTCAGAAGACTAATTCACATACTTTCGATTGAAATGAAAAAGAGCAACTACACCCTCTTTCTTCATGTCAATATTTAAGTATGAAAACAAATCCACACGTTAGGCTAACGCAATGTACAGTAGTCTACCAGGAACGTGTGTGATTACAATGTGGGTGCTTTGGTTGAATACCGAGCCAGATGCT
Organism: Chiridota heheva; assembly: GCA_020152595.1. NCBI lineage: Eukaryota > Metazoa > Echinodermata > Holothuroidea > Apodida > Chiridotidae > Chiridota > Chiridota heheva. The sequence goes on along the minus strand of JAIGNY010000316.1, from coordinate 555,520 downwards.
CAGAAGTAATTATAGCAGCGATTTTTAAAAGTTTAGACTGGTATCACTGGAAATGAAATTTCACAAACAATCTACTGTAAATTTGTAAAAAAAATCCTCCCATTTTCAATATTCACAAGAAAAAACAAGCTCTAAAAAATTAGCCTAATTTTGGACCCCCTGGGCATTTAAGGATTAAAGCAGAACTATGCGAAACAATATTGCATAACGTATGACAAACCAGACATTGCAAACGATACAAATCCCTCACCACTAATAATGCACATTCCAGCCTGTTCCACATGCCATCCCAACCTCTGTCCCAAATGTCATCCCACACCCTATGTACTACATGCAATCACACCTGAAAACCAGATCTGTCATTCCACCACTGCATGACCCACATGCTGTCACAACTGAAATCCAGATGACACCCCACCACATGTCCCACATGCCATTCCACCCTGTCCCATATGCCAACCCACACTGTCCCATATTCCAACCCATCCTGTCCCACATGCCAACCCACCCTGTCCCACATGCCAACCCACCCTGTCCCACATACCAACCCACCCTGTCCAGCATGCCTACCCACCCTGTCCAACATGCCAACCTATCCTGACCAACATGCCAACCCATTTTCTGTCCAACATGCCACCCCACCCTACCCTACATTCCAATTCCTCCATTTATTATCATCATGTCATCTTTTACCCAACATTCCACTTATTGTTTAATTTCTTTTCATACCCAAGACACCTAATTTCAATTTTTTTTGAGAGGAGGAATCTTTTGCTTACTACTTCATTTATCCCAAGACTAATATTTTAATTGCTATTTATGTCAAGAATGTCATTATTATAACAAAAAACTCATCCAAAAATGTTAACCAAGAAACAAAGAAAAACTCTAACCAAATGCAGACATCAATGCCAGGGGTACCAGAATAGTTCTCTCGAGCTACCTGATCTTTTACTCTTTTTGTTAATCAGTAATATAAATTGTTTTATGTCAATAAACGTAGTGCAAGTGTACCGAATTACAATTACTCTGATACTCAGTAGGGCTAAATTTACAAAAATTCCAAATGAATGAGATTTTAATTTAATATTTCCAGCACATCTGATTGTTTTATGCTTCCTTTCCTTAGTTCTTTCTTAGATATTATGGAATAAATGAGATCTGCATGCTGAAAACCTAAGCAGTTTTTCAAAATTAATAATCATTACTTAGATATCGCAATATGGTGATATATCGCGATATTTTTGCCCACAATAATCAATATCTCATTTACCCATATCATAACAGCCCTAATACTTACATAATATTCCACGAAGCAGATGAGTCCATCTTCGTTCCTGATCATGTACTGCAATGAAAGGAAGCCTCTATGATCTGTACGGATGGACACCTTGCTTGAAACTAGCAGGGCCTTCACCGATGGTTTCAACAACGACAGTTTATACCTGACAAATAAAAAGGTTTTTTAGAAGTGTTTGCTTTATACTTGATACTTGAACATTGCAAGGAAGAGCTCAATTTATAAAACCTTTAAACTAATAACAAGATATTGCAAAAGATACACATCCCCTCATAACTGATCAGTAGTATAACTAAAGGGGTCTCAGGGGGAAATTGCCCCCACCCCACACACAAATATCTCTGAAAGGAAATTTTAAAAATTGATCCATGTTGTTCTAAATTTTCCATTTTTTTCTCAAATAATCGAAAAATGTATCCTATTTTTCAGATGCATGATCATAAATTTTTCAATATTTCTGGTTCATAAGCCTACACTTTAGATTTTTCTAAATGATGATATTAAAGTTTTTGTGTTTTTTCTAATTTAACAAAAAGGATGAATACAATTAAACATCCATTTGAACTTCAAAAAAATAATATGTTGAAAATGTTGGTCCTCCCCCTCCCCCACCCTTAACCACCAAATATACCACTGCTAACAAGTCTTCCACATACATTACAAACAACAAATTACCCCCACCCTCCTCTCACCTTTCAATCTCTCTGTAAAGCACCCACTTTCCATTTGATCTTTCATCTATCAGTATATCCTCCATCCCCTACTCATCATGCCATATTCTATCCTCCAACTCCAACACCTTACCCAGGGCAAATTATATCTACCCACAAACAATCCTAATCAAACTCACCTACCTATCAGACCCCATCTACCTGCATTCAGCAATACACCTACCATCACCAATACACCTACAATCCCAAAGACACATATCACCCCAAAGACCTGCACCTACCATTACCAATACAGCTGTTATCTTCAATATCTAACCACTATCGCCAGTGCACCTACCATCCCATAAGCTTCCTAATCCTGACTAAATGCATTCACCCATTCTGTGCTCAACTAAAATTTCCTTCCCACACATACACCTAACCATTCACCTAATCTCTCCACCCATCTCCATTCCCACCTATCTACCCACTTTTAGTCATGACACCCACCTTTTAGTCATTAATACACCCCCAGGCACCTACCCACCCTCCACTCCCTACCCACTACCCACCATTCACTCACCTACCCACCCTCCATTCACCTACCCACCTCCACTCACCTACCCACCATCCATTCACCTACCCACCTCCACTAACCGCCACTTACCTACCCACCATCCACTCACTCTCCACCCCTACTCACTCTCCTACTCCCCTCCATTCCATTCACCTACCCACCATCCTCTCACCTACTTACCAACCACTCACCTACCCACCTCCCACTCTCCACTCTCCAACCCACTCTCCACTCCCCTACCACCATCCATTCACTTACCTATTCATCACCCACTCACCTACCCACCTCCACTCATCTACCCACCCTCCACTCCTTATTCACTCTCCACTCCCCTTACCCACTCTCCACTCCCCTACCCACTCTCCACTCCCTACCCACTCCCCTACACACCATCCACTCACCTACCCACCATCCACTCATCTACCCACCATCCACTCATCTACCCACCATCCACTCACCTACCAACCATCCACTCACCTACCCACCATCCACTCACCTACCCACCATCCACTCACCTACCCACCATCCACTCACCTACCCACCATCCACTCACCTACCCACCATCCACTCACCTACCCACCATCCACTCACCTACCCACCATCCACTCACCTACCCACCATCCACTCACCAACCAATCTCAGCTTGACTAACCACCATTCACTCAACTGCCCACCCTCCAGTCAGATGCCCACCCTCCAGTCACCTGCCCACCCTCCAGTCACCTACCCACCCCTCTACTCACCTACCCACCCTCCACTCACCTACCCACCATTTCCTCAGCTACCCATCATCCACTCACCTACCAACCTCAACTCAACTACCCACCCTCCCTTTCAAAATTCAAAACCTGATTTGCTCAGATTTTAATACTCTTTCAACCAATATAAAAATGTCCACAGACCTTCGATATCATTAAGTCTAAACCTCGCAATACATTTTGTGTCTAAGCCCTGACAAAATCTAAAAGCTGTCGGGGTCTATATTGCTCACAACAAAAACCAATCCAGCATAAGCAATTAGCAATTACATGGACACCAGTGATTTCCACACACTTTACCTTACTTTCCAAGGTCATAATCTGACATTGATAGTAAACAAATTTCACTGCAGCTGACTGACTTTTGCACTCAACACAAAGACAAAAGTATTCCCATGGCAGAGGTTGTGTTAGAATTTTGTCTGGCGTATTTGCTTATGGCAAGCCCTTGATTTTCGGTGTATTTTGTAAATTCGCCACGGTATGCACAGGGCACTGCCTAACGTACAGGGCACTAGCGAAGCTTGCAACATTTGCTATGCTCCAGGCTTGCTTTTACACATACAACACAATACACGAGGAAAGTAGAATCCTAGCTAATGATATTGTTGACAACTGACAGCCTGCATTCAAAACAACATCAAAACTTTTACGTACAGTGTACATGCATAATATGTACTAGCTTATATGTGTTTATGTACTTGTACGGACATGTTGAATCATTCAGCCCTTAGTCTCATAGTTGTGTCATTTTTCTTTTATTTCTGAGTAATTCAAAATCATTTTTGTGTGAAATAAAACTTTCAATCACATCAGAAAGGTAAGATTTTCATGATTTGTATTCAAGTTAATGAAAAACTCTGGCGTAAAATTTCACATTATATCCAAATTTTACGATGCAGGTGTCATAGGAAATTTCAGCCATAGCGTAATATATGACAAATTTGTCGTTAACACAAACCCTGCCCTGTGACAATGTGTCTGGCTTGAAGTTATAATTTACAAATAGAATGGTATTTAAAACAGTGAAGATTTTGTTGGTTAATGGATGAGTGATTTTAAGTGATGTTTTTGTTCAACCTTGTAGGCATTCAGGATTTTGGACTAAAAATCCATTGCAACAGATTTTCATTATTTCTTGCAACAATATTTCTATGAATATATCTATGAATATATCTATAAATATATCTATGAATATACATACCTACTAGATTGTGTGTTGAAAGGGACTGATAATCCTCTTATACATATCTACTTGATTGTGGGTTGAAAGGGACTGATAATCCTCTTATACATACCTGCTAGATTGTGTGTTGAAAGGGACTGATAATCCTCTTATACATACCTGCTAGATTGTGTGTTGAAAGGGACTGATAATCCTCTTATACATACCTGCTGGATTGTGTGTTCAAAGAGACTGATAATCCTCTTATACATACCTGCTGGATTGTGTGTTCAAAGAGACTGATAATCCTCTTATACATACCTGCTAGATTGTGTAATCCTCTTATACATACCTGCTAGTTGAAAGGGACTGATAATCCTCTTATACATACCTACTAGATTGTGTGTTGAAAGAGACTGATAATCCTCTTATACATACCTGCTAGATTGTGTGTTGAAAGGGACTGATAATCCTCTTATACATACCTACTTGATTGTGTGTTGAAAGGGACTGATAATCCTCTTATACAAACCTACTAGATTGTGTTTTGTTGCACTGGAAAGTTTCCACCATGTCTGAATCTTTGGGAAAGTCAGACTAGAAAAAGAAAAAATATTTGAATATTTGGTCATCCGGTTTTGAAGATCCAGGATTCTTTGTCTGTGAAAACGTTACTACGATTTGTGCACAAGTGAACACCACCTTTATTCTTTGACGCACAATACATATACTTTAAAATGATCTTTTCTACGATATTTCCTCCACATTTGCAATAATTTCCTGCAAAATTAACAAAGCGAACGTAGAGATTTAGGTGACCTAAAGGTGACCAATTTCACACCAGCTGTAATGGTTAAATGTTTTTGTTTATACCACAAACTGGTTGTTCAGATGTATGCACGTATTGTGACTTCATCCCGAATAATTGAATAAATACACCTTCCCTTTAAGCACAGCATGTCCATAACAATAATCTAATGGCAATCTTTTTTGTTAATTCATGGAGCCTTTAGATCAACAGAGGTCACATTTTTACTTGAATCATTCTAAAATGAATTAAGTATGCACTAGAAAATGATTGCTGTTGATTTGCACATTCATATCCAAGGTGAACAGTACCATTATGTAAAAGAAACTATTCGAATATTCTGGAGACTCAAGAATAATAACCCTCACATCTTGGCAGGGTGCTCCTTTAAATTGAAACGGTTGTATATCTATTTAATGTGTTATGCTTATATCAAAGAATAATGTATTGCTTTTATTTTTAAACATGCAAATCAATGGCATGAAGCCCTTTAAGAAATATGTGAAATAAATGACATGAACTCCTTTAAGAAACATGTCAAATAAATGACATGAACTCCTTTAGAAACACGTAAAATAAATGACATGAGCCCCTTTAAGAAACATGTCAAATAAATGACATGAACTCCTTTAAGAAACATGTCAAATAAATGACATGAAATCCTTTAGGAAACATGTAAAATAAATGACATGAGCCCCTTTAAGAAACATGTCAAATAAATGACATGAGCACCCTTTAAGAAACATATCAAATGAATGACATGAACTCCTTTTAAGAAACACAAAATGAATGGCATGCACTCTTTAAGAAACATGTCATATTAATGACATACACTTCTTTAAGAAACATTTGAAATTAATTTTTTAAAAACATGAAAAAAATGACATGAACTCCTTTAAGAAAGATGTGAAATAAATGACATTAACTACTTTAAGAAACATGTGAAGTAAATTACATGAATTACTACAGTATAAGACACATGTTTAATCTTTGTTATCTCGCTACTCTTCATTTTTTCAAAGAAAGTGTAAACTATAATACATACATAAGCAGTGCCGGCGAGACCAAATGTTGACATTCTGAAGTACGGTTTATCAGGAGACATAAGAATCTCCAGGACTTCACTAGTCATGTCTAACTCTTGAAAAGCATCTCGTAAACATTCAGACTAAAATGGATAGAGTGAAAAAGATTAAAATACAGGGTAACAAAATGTTTACATTTGTGATGCTCAAAGATATTAAATGACCTATCCTATTTAAAGTGAAATTAAGAGGTTAAAGGATTAGCTCAGGGTAGTGCTGTCACGATATGGTTCTATTACGTATCGATTATTGTGGAGAAAAATATCATAATATATCGTATATCGCAATACTTTTCAAGAAAACTGACTCACGACACAAATTGTTAATATCACTAACGTTATATGATCATGGAGTTACAATTTACTCCATGATATAATGAAAGCAAGAAAAAAATTATTTGCAGATCTAGCAGATAACATGATCACATGACTATTACATTCATCACACATGTGTTTGGTAATTCAGCCAACAAGACCATTAACCCTTACTCTACCACGCGGCGATATTATCGCCGTTTTGGGTGCCCCGTCTTTGGCCCCGCCTCCCAAGCGCATTTTCAAAACAGTGCTGGTAGAGTAAGGGTTAATCAACCCGCGACATATCGCCAACCCGAAAATATAGGCAGCATGATCCCGTGGGCGTGCCCAGCGGTCCCGACAGCGAAAGGGGCCCGACTTTTCTGCCTGGAAGACAGAGGACCCTTCAATAATCACGTCTTGATTAACCCTTACTCTACCACGCGGCGATATTATCGCCGTTTTGGGTGCCCGTCTTTGGCCCCGCCTCCCAAGCGCATTTTCAAAACAGTGCTGGTAGAGTAAGGGTTAATCAACCCGCGACATATCGCCAACCCGAAAATATAGGCAGCATGATCCCGGTGGGCGGCCCAGCGGGTCCCGACAGCGAAAGGGCCCGACTTTTCTGCCTGGAAGACAGAGGACCTTCAATAATCACGTCTTGATTAACCCTTACTCTACCACGCGGCGATATTATCGCCGTTTGGGTGCCCGTCTTTGGCCCCGCCTCCCAAGCGCATTTTCAAAACAGTGCTGGTAGAGTAAGGGTTAATCAACCCGCGACATATGGGCCAACCCGAAAATATAGGCAGCATGATCCCGGTGGGGCCCAGCAGGTCCCGACAGCGAAAGGCCCGACTTTTCTGCCTGGAAGACAGAGGACCCTTCAATAATCACGTCTTGATTAACCCTTACTCTACCACGCGGCGATATTATCGCCGTTTTGGGTGCCCCGTCTTTGGCCCCGCCTCCCAAGCGCATTTTCAAAACAGTGCTGGTAGAGTAAGGGTTAATCATCGAAGTGGCACATTTTGGACCAAATTTGTGTTCTTTTTGCCAACTTACATCGGCGCGTGCCAGTGTGTGGTGACGAAGCACGAATTAGTTTCACAGTTATTTTGCACTTTTTTAATGGCCTAAACTTGACTTTTAGATTTAGTACTGTAACATTAGAATTGTAACGTACGAAGTAGCCTAGCCTACTTGCCTGAAAATTTCTTAGTTGAGTATTAGTTTTTGGTATCACGATGTGTCGCGAGAGGTGTATTTCATGTCGTGGGAAAAAGATATCGCAATAATCGATATGTCATGACAGCACTAGTTCAGTAGTCACGCAAATAATCTTATAGAAAAAAGGACTTCAAAAGAAACAAAATGGTGAATAAACTAATTTAGTATCTTATTCTGTTAAGGAGATATTCAAGTTTAAAGCTCTGTCGTACAATTTTCCTTACATATCCAATGGTTTTTAAACCACAAAATCACAGGACAAAATATGATAGAATTATAATACCTAAAGTCTTTAAAGAATCTGAGGCTGTGATGTGACTACTAGTCTGATATCAGTAGTTTCTACACAAATGATACCAAACTTAAAACTTTAATATCTCCTTAACGGAATAAGAATTGTGAATGCTTTTTTCACCATTTTGTTTCTTTTAAAGTCCTCTTTTATATAAAATGGACTTGCTTGACCCCTGGACTAATCCTTTAAACACACCTACAAATTATTATTTGTTTTTGGTCTTCATCAGAGGGACGTTTTAAAGCCCTTCGTTGAAAAGTTAAAGCGTCTTTTTGGCTAAGTCATCAGAATTTTGAAATAACAATTTTTGTATGCTCGTGCTGTTGAAAAATTAATTACATATTCATTACATATATTTGTGGTTACTCTGAACAATCATATAAAACATTTTTACGACCATCATGTGCAAAAAAAGTGGACTAGAATATTCTGAAGACTCCAGAATAATACAACCTCAATATTTTGACAAGAGTGATCCTTTAACTTTTTAGTCAAACGATTTTAAGTTGATACATAAAAAATATTTCAATACATGTTAAAAAGTGCTAGTACTTGTTTGATGGAGGTAGTACAGTACCACTTGTCTGTAAGATGGGACGTGTCACTTCAAGGTCGAAGAATTGATATAAAATGTTTGTGTTCTATTGGGTTTAAACTTGCTGGGTTGATGGGGGTGATGTACATGTACAGTTGTGTCCCGCATAAGATGCAACATGTAACTTCAAGTTCAGAGGTCAAAAGATTTAAAATGTTCATATTTGTGTTGCATTTCTTAAAAAATGCAAGTGGTATTGGGTTTACACTTGCTGGTTTGATGGTGTGCAGTGGCATGCACAGTATTTCATAGGTCGGGGGCCACATCTTACATTTCCCCGAAGGACTTAACGTCCTAAACTATAGCTTACTTACATGTGGCTTGTGGGCAAATCTGCCACTGCCCATAAGTACAGTTTTAGACAGAAATCTAAAATAATATCGTCCTATACTGATCTAAAATCAGACAATTTCAATCCAAAATCAAAGATTTTTATCCCAAACCGACGTTTATTGTCCAAAATGGAAGAAATTTATTCCAAACTTACATAATTGTAATCCAAAATTAAAGATTGCCGTAAGTGAGGATTTTTCATCAAAAATCCTCACTTTTGGATAAAAAATCTTCGATTTCAGGTTACAAATAAAAAAAACTTCAATTTTGGAAAAGATACTTCGAGTTGGGAAAACTAAACTTCAAGTTTTATACAAAATCACTTTTTTAACCTAAAATTTAGGATTTAGATCCAAAAGCAAGGTTGAACATTTTTCAACATTATATTAACCCTTACTCTACCACGTGGCGATATCATTACCCTTTTGGGTGCCCCATTTTTGACCCCGTCTCCCAAGCGCGTTTAAAAAAAAGTGCTGGTGGAGTAATGCTTAATCAACCCGCAACAAGTGTGCCAACTCAAAAATATATGCAGAATGATCCCAGTGGGCAGCCCACTGGGTCACTGAAGTGGAAAGAGCCCGACTCTACTGCTCAGAAAACAGAGGATCCTTCAATAATCAGCCTGTGCATAATCCTTACTCTACCATGCAGTAATATTATCGCCGTTTTGGGTGCCCCATCTTTGACCCCGCCTCCCAAGCACGTTTTTTAAAAAGTAAGGTTTAACTTTATTTGCATATTGTTAAATGATTAGGTGGACACTTCAACGATTTCAAACCTAAAACTACTCTATGAATTTAAAGGTCTAGTGTGACATAGCAAAACACCCTTAATTGCTAATACAGTGCAGTAGGTAGTTATCTCCAGTAGGTAGTTATCTCCAGTAGGTAGTTATCTCCAGACCTGTCTGCCTGTAACTAAGGTGAAACTTGGGGGAAGTTCATTTATCAATTAAGCTGAAAAGCAAACCAAAAAAATAAGACTAATTAATAATTTCTCCATTTCCTTTGACCAAGCTATTTTCTCCTAAATTTTCTTGGAGGTGTGGGGAGGGGGGAACTGCCTGTGGGTGGTATACAGTTGTGTCCTACATAAGATGAGAGATGTCAGCATGTCACTTAAAGGTCAGAGGTCAAATAATTTATTTTAAAAAAATATGTGTTGCATGTCCTAGAAAAACTATTGGGGCTATTAGGTTGGTACTTGGTGGGTTTATGGGAGGGTGATATAAACTTGTGTTATGGAAAACATGTGACATGTCACTGATAGATCAAACATCACAGGTGAAATAATTGATTTAAAATGGTAAATGTACTGATTGCAGTTTCTTGAAAAAAGTGTCATTGTATTGTTACTTTATGGGTTGATGAGGAGTAATGCAGAACTGTGTCACACATATGATGAGATATGTAAAAGATCAAAGGTCAGAGTTCAATCATTTAATTTAAAATGGTAAATTGTAAGTCGATTGCAATTTACAAGCAAACCAAGAGACTTAATGCTATTGGGTATTTTCTTGGTGGTTAGTTGAAAGGTAACATAAAGTACTTACTGGGGAAAATGTGTATAATTAGGGTAAAACTACCCAGCGTAACATACTCATTTCACAGCTGATTGAACTGGAGCAAATGGAATAAAGTGTCTTACTCATGGACACAGCACAGCACCTAGCTGAGAATCAATTCCGGTACCTTGTAAGTACAAGAATGACACCCTAACCACTGATCTGTTCACTTGCTTCAAAATGTGGCTGCTAGGAAAATCCTAATGTCCCTTTCTTTCTTTAAAATGTGGATGCTTGGAAAATGTTAATGTCACTTTTTTTTTCTTCAAAGTGGCTGTCATTAAAATGCTAATGTCACTTCTTAATGCACCTCTGGACAAACCTCACCTTCATGATGATTTTGTTGACGACATTAGCGCTGCAGAAGTTGAAGTCCAAAGTCTCATCTGGTCCCAGGGTCTTGATACTGCAGTCTGTCACAACTCCATACTCTTCCAGTCTGCAGACGGAAACATTGGGTGTTGATTTCGGATACAGATTTTCAAGAATTTAATTTAAAGCTTTGTACTTGTTGTATCAATAATTCGTTAGCTTCCTATCAAACACTGCCCAGAGCTCATACTAGTGTTAAATCTTTACAAACATTTACCTAATATGCAAGAACACAAGATAATATAATATATAATTCATATATATATATATATATATATATATATATATATATATATATATATATATATATATATATATATATATATATATATATATATATATATATATATATATATATATATATATATATATATATATATATATATATATATATATATATATATACATATAATTGTTTTGCAACTTTTTGTTTTTGTATGAAAATGACATGTCACGATATGTTGATAGGAATCAGGGTATTTTTGATATCATGGAAAAACAGATATTGAAATAATCAAGATATGGTAACAGCCCTAAATACTGCCACATTTGTCATTTTTTCAGCCAATTTTTGGCCTTTTTTGGTATTTCTTACAAAAAGAAACTCCCCCCTCCTTTTTTTTTAACCACCCCCCAAAAAAATTATAATAATAATTACACAAGGGAAAATCCCCCTCCCACCCCCTCCATAAAAAAAATCATAATAAATTGAAACGCATGTGAATACGGCTACCCATGACAGACTTCCTTCTAATAGGGCAAAGGGGGCTGAAGTGAAAGACTAACCAAGGAGAACGCCCTGTATGCCATTACAGTACAAACTCATCATTCCAAGGCAGATAAAACAATGGTTAAAGAATCATGAAAAAGAGCGAACACTTTTCAAAGTAATGCCAAATGAACCCTTCCACCAGAGTATTACTTATATACGATATCAATCCTTGGATCTATTCTAAACTTTGCGGCACCACTTCAAAGAATATGATAGACATTTAAAAAACAAAACAATTTACAAAATAAAATTCCAAGCTAACTCTGTAATACATCACATTTTTTTGAGGAGGGGGGGAGGGAGGGGGGAAGGGGGGTTAAATAGGGGGGTTTTCTTTTGGCAAGAAATACCAAAAAGGGCCAAATATACTAAAAAAAGGCCAAAAATGCCAAAACTTGGCTGAAAAATGCCAAATATGGCATTTTTGGCCAATCCTTTTGCTGGAATTTTCCCCTCTTTAATTATTTTTGAGCGAGAATTTGATATGTGCGGGAATCCTGCAATCCAGCACCTTAATATGAACACTGCTTTGTAGGTAGTAATAATTAGGGCTGTTATCATATCTTGATTATTGCAAAATCAATTTTTCCATGATATTAAAAATACCCTGATCCCTATCAACATAACGTGACATGTCATTTTCACATGTAAACTGTATAATAAAATCTTAGATCTCAAATTTGATGGAAAATATCAGACTGGAATGCTGAAAACCCCAAGTAGTTTTCTTATTTGCATCATCTGCTTTAACTCCACACTTCTCATTGAAACACTCAGCCTATCTTTTAAAAAGGGCAGAGTGGATTTATAATTGTGATACATAAGCCTTTTAACAATGTGGAATTTACTCGAAATTAGTATCTATTAAAGGTATACTAAAGTGAAGTGACAACATTAGCTAAATTGCCTTACACTATATTAAAAACCATCATGGTAGCAAAGTATTTCATCAAAATTTAAAGATTTACCATTTACAGTGGTTTTAAATCTCAGCCATCAATTTGTATGTTTTATGCAAACTTTTGTGACATATTACAGAACAAACTTGGTATTTTATTTTGTAAATCCTTTTGCTTTTAAAATGTCTACCATATTCCTTGAAGTGGTGCAGAAAATAATGACCAAAAGTTTTTGAGCCTTTGCCATGCCCCCAATAAAATTCTAGCAGGAAAAGACTTTCCTATGATTTTCAGTGACTAAAACTTAGAAAAGAAATTTAAAGAATTACCAAAATGATGTTGGGTTATCCACCCAATCTTACATCACAAATTAAATAAAAACTAATCCAATTTTGACCAGCCGTAACTCAAAACTAAATGTACTTTCTTCGAAATTGAAAAATTGATCTCCTCAGATTTGAATAGTCTTTCAAGCAATGTAGAATTCAAATTGTTACATGTCCATGGACCTGTAACTTCATATTCAGGATCTGAATTAAAGTTTGACAAAATGTTGTTTCTCTGTTTTGGAGGTAGTTGTGCTAGTACTCACAGTAATAACAGTGGTGTTCCATAACCCCCATAACACATCTTCAGAGCAGGGGTCACCCCTCCAGTCTGATTGGAACCAAATATGGTAAGACATTCCTGGAAAAATAATAAAATGACAATAAGGCCCAATGAAAAAATTATTAGCATATCACCCAAACCCAGTTGGAAAGTAATGCGGGCGCACGGTTATTAACTTTGTTTTGTTTTTCAAGTCAATTAATTTCAGTAATTTGCAGCATTGCGTATCAGATCAATCACATCAGGTGTAGTAAAAGTTGACAATTATCTGCAACAATCCATACCTGCATTCGTATTTTGGTAAAAAGTAGAAAGACACAGAAATACGGATACTGAATGACTGATCTGAAAGAAAAAGAAAATACTTTTTCAAAAATCAGGGATTCTCTCAAAACTGATGTGTGCAAGGGTGATAAGCTAATACATTTTTAATTGGGTACAATGAAATATTGCTAAATATAAAGTTTGTCACAAACTGTCAGAAACAAAATAAAATAAAAAGCTAGGTTTGCCAATATGCGTTATTTCCTTTGATGGTTTATAAAACGTGTTATACTTTACCAATAATATGGTGAGGTTGATTTTAAAAGTTAAGGAAGTTTCTTTTAAATTATACTCCTGGAAAACTTCTGACTGCAAAAATGCATTTGCTTGCACACACTTAGCATCCTCCACAGTAACCTTCAGACCATTGTCACTTACAAAGACTGTGGCAAGCTAAAGGTAAAGAGAAATAATAACACAAATTAATCAATTTGAATAATAATAATGCACTTGCCAATTGTGTAATTTACCCCTACACCCCTGGAAATCATTGTACCTACATTAAGTGAGTCACCAAAACATGTACATTGGCACACCCCTCAATCACTTAGTTAACCGACATTTCTTTTGAAATGACTCTCCACAATGACTGTTAACTAAGTGACTTAGGTCTGAACTAAGGTGACTTACCCCAGAAACACTTTGGTGACCGAAAATTTAGTGCATGGACTCACATTTGACAGACGTTGTCGGGGTAGTAGCCCTGAGTGAGTCATACAACTGAATAATAATCTGAATAATAATAATAATAGTAGTAGTAGTACAGTAGTAGTAGTAGTAGTAGTAGTAGTAGTAGTAGTAGTAGTAGTAGTAGTAGTAGTAGTAGTAGTAGTGGTAGTGGTGGTGGTGGTGGTGTGTGTAGTGGTAGTGGTAGTGTAGTGGTTGTGGTATGGTGGTGGTGGTGGTGGTGGTGGTGGTGGTGGTGGTGGTGGTGGTGGTGGTGGTGGTGGTGGTGGTGGTGGTGGTGGTGGTGGTGGTGGTGGTGGTGGTGGTGGTGGTGGTGCAGTGGTGGTGGTGCAGTGGTGGTGGTGGTGGTGGTGGTGGTGGTGGTGGTGGTGGTGGTGGTGGTGGTGGTGGTGGTGGTGGTGGTGGTGGTGGTGGTGGTGGTGGTGGTGGTGGTGGTGGTGGTGGTGGTGGTGGTGGTGGTGGTGGTGGTGGTGGTGGTGGTGGTGGTGGTGGTGGTGGTGGTGGTGGTGGTGGTGGTGGTGGTGGTGGTGGTGGTGGTGGTGGTGGTGGTGGTGGTGGTGGTGGTGGTGGTGGTGGTGGTGGTGGTGGTGGTGGTGGTGGTGGTGGTGGTGGTGGTGGTGGTGGTGGTGGTGGTGGTAGTAGTAGTAGTAGTAGTAGTAGTAGTAGTAGTAGTAGTAGTAGTAACAATGATAAATTCTTCTACAGCAGCACATGTACTCAATGCACTTCACAAATGAAAGTTGCGCAGCCAACATAAGGACCACAAGTCTATACTGTTAAGTGTTTCATTAGTATTAATATTAACCACACAAGTAAATGTTTAAACAATGAGCCTTCGATTCAACGTTTAGTATAATCCTCCCAAATGTTTAAAGATTTGCGATGCACACTTGCCATTGAAATCAATAACATTCAACAAACACACACAACTTTCATTCAATGGCTTTTACACTTCAAACTTTACATACGATCAACAAAGGATCTAATCCCTTGTAAGGCAGGAGTTGAATTCCATGCACTAAATTCACAAAGATCTTCGGCATAGAATTGACTTCTTTCTTGGCGTTCTGGTGTGAAAAAGGATCCATCTAGGCATACCTGCTCTGTATCCATTTCAAAGAAAACATGTACATAGGAACTCTCACACAAATTAATCCAAGTGCAGCAAAATTTTTGATTCTTCAAACTTTTAGTTTGTGAGACAAGCCACGTCACATGAAAATTTCAGTATTATACCTCAATATGGCAGACAATATTTTTAATTAGACATCCCATTGGTTCAATTTGGTTGGTGTCAGATTTTAATAGTTCAATTCAACTACTGGTTAAAAGATTACTCAAGTCCTGGCGTATGAAAGGCCTAGGCATACAAAAGGCCTCGACGTACCTTTGGCATAGTTATTATACACATCCCTCTCTACTGGTTGACATTGGAATTGCCGTACGAGGGTTGTTATAGATTAGGTACAATTTCTATATTTCTTTTAAATTCACACGTAGAAAATTGATGATTGAAAAATAACTTACTTTTTGGATGTTCTTATATCAATTAGTCTATATATTATACTTTTCCAAAAAACGTTTCCCATATTTACCTATTTACACGACAGGATAAGGTTCTCCGAGATTCATATTTTGGTCACCATTTGCTTAGTCTCTACACGTTTGTGATTAATTATCTAACGTCCGCAAATAAGTTTTAGAATGTTCCACTAAACTGCAAGTTGATTTTTTGCTGACATATTTTTTGTTCATATACTTTTATTAAATAGTTTTGCTTAAAAAAAAAACTGTGTACGATATGTATCTCTGTATTCAGAGATACATATTCCAGGTTACTCAGTTTTCAGGCAAGACAGATTAGATACTCTCAATGGTGGAGAAGGTGGTGTTTTATTGTTTGTGAAAGACAACTTTTAATTATATAGATAGGTCTGCTCAGTTTTCTTTTGGTTTTTCAAAGGAGGTGCTTCTAGGATGGTTATTGTTTTTGGGAACTTTAATTTTCTAGACATTGATTGGAATATTTGTACTAGTGGTCCACATGGTAAAGATTTTCTGGAAGCTGTATCTGACTGCTTTTTCACCCAGCATGAGTTGTTTGCCACGTGTGGTATAAATTGTCTTGATTTTATTTTCAGTAGTGAAGAAAGTATGGTTTAAGAAATGTGCTAAGTATTGGACTTCTTTCATTTAATTCAACTTCTTTGCTCCATTAATTAGATCCTTCTTAAGCCTAAGATGTTTTCCGAACTATAGTTTTGGAGGGTGTAATTAGGTTATTCCATTATAAAACGTTTGCAGGCGTAATCGGCCAGTGTGGATGTCTCGGGATGTTTTGCAGGCTGTTCGGAAAAAGAAGAAGTTGTGGCGTTGTTATAAATGTAGTGGGTGTCCTGCGGAGGTTGCTAGGTATAAGGATCATGAAAAGTTCACAAAGAGTTTGATAAGAGATACTAAAGTGCTTTTTTAAAAACGTTTGTCCAAGAGCTTAAGATTAATCCCAAGTCATTTCATTCGTATGTTTGCGCAAAGCAAAAAACCAAGGAATTTGTTGGTCCCCTTCAGAGTAATGATGGTGTTACTATTAATAGTGGTAAGGATATGGCTGAGGTTTTGAATGACTACATTGTGCCTGTGTTTACTAAGGAGTCCCCTGCTGATAATGTTGTGGATTATCTTAATGTGCATTCTCCAGTATCCATTAAGAATGTTGATTTTTCAATTGATGTTGTGTCTAAGAAGTTAAAGGGTTTGAATTCAAATATAGCACCCAGTCCAGATGGTATACATCCTGCTATCTTACATGAGTGTTCTGATGTTCTTTCTGTTTCCCTGAGCATTATCTTTTCAAAGTGCTTTGATGTTGGTGTTGTTCCTAGTGATTGGAGAATTGCTAATGTCACTCCTATGTTTGAAAAGGGTGATCAGTTTGCCTTGTAACTATAGGCCAGTGAGTCTTGTTGTGTGCAAGGTCATGGAGTCCATTGCTAAGGATGTTGTACTAGATCATTTACTAATCAATGATTTGTTGATTTTGTTTGTTTGATGAGAGTTTAACAGCACCACAACAGCAAGGGTCAAATTGTGCCTGAGAGGTTAGATCATTCCAGAGGTAGGAAGGAGAGTAAACAGGGGGAGATTGAGAGAAATACAAGAACTAAAAGCCAGAAAGCTGGGATCCAGAGAGGATGTGTATGGGTGGAAAAATAATGTAGAGAGAGAGGGGGTGGGGAAGGAGGACTAAATATGGTTGTGGAGGAAAGCATGATGAAGGAAGGAGATCATTTTATCCAGAGGTTTTTTTTGGAAGAGCTCGGCAAGTGAGTTGTGGGCAGCAAGGGAAGCTCTGGGAAGGTTGTACAGGGGACAAGCAAGGAGAATGTGATGGACTGTGAGGGTGCAATGGCAATTGTTGCAGAGGGGTGGGGGGAGCCAGTAAGTAGGTGGGAGTGAGTGAGATGGGTGTGACCTATTCTAAGGCTGGTATGTGGACGTTGTTGACACGGGATAGGTTGTGAGTAGTGGGTTTGATCAGAATGGTGGGCTGGGTGACGTGGAGTTTGTTATCAATTTTGGAGTCCCATGAGGTTTGCCACCAGCCACGAACAAGGGAAGTAATAAGCGGTTTGATGTCAGAAAGGGTTTTTGGAAAAAGAGTAGGGGGAAGGGTGAGGACAAGCTTAACAGCTGTATCAACCCTGTTATTGCCAGGGATGCCAACATGGCTGGGTATCCAGAAGGAAAGAATATGTATCCTTCGGAGAGGAAGGGGGGGAGGGCGAAAGGAGTTTATGGAGGATGAGGTGAGATGTGGGGTTATCCCATTTAATATTGAGTAATGAAGTAAGGACAGCCATGGAGTCAGAGAAGATGGCAAAGTGGCTGAGCGGAGAGTATTCAATAAAGTTGAGGGCGAGAAGGATGGCCTTGGCCTCGGCCGAGAAGATGAATGAGTAGTTCGGAAGCCTGCTACTGAGAATGATGTCTTGGATAACGGCAGCATCAGCTGTCTTGTCGCCTTCCTTGGAGTTATCAGTATAGATGAAGGTATAGTTTGAGAGTTGGTCCTTGATTTGGTTGTGGAGGTTGATGAAGAGGTTACGGTGGGTTTGGGTTTTGTGATGAGTTGAGAGGTCCAGGTGGATAGTATGGAGGGGGGTTGGCCCAGGGAGGAAAAGTGGGCCAGGAGAAAGTGCTGGGATTGATGCCGAGATGAAGAAGGTCTGATTTGATGCGTCAGCTGAAGGGAGGGGATAGGGTTTTAGTCCTATCAAAGAGGGTGGAAAAATTGGGGTATCTAATGAGGTTGTAAACAGGGTTCTGGGTGTTGATGAGGGCTCTAAAAGCATAGGAGAGGCTAAGTGATTTGTTGAATTTGTCCCAGCATGGGTTCGTACCTAAAGAGGTCTTGTATTTCTAATTTATTAGGAGTTTCTTGATGATGTTACTAAACAAGTTGATTCTGGTCATAATGTGGATGTTATCTATTTAGATTTCCAAAAAGCATTTGAAAAAGTTCCATTAGGCAGGTTCATGATGAAAACAAGAGCACTTGGTGTGGAGGGAAAGTGTGCCAGTTGGATTATTCTTGGTTAGTTGACAGGTCACAAAGAGTTGTTACTAATGGTGAAGTATCTCCATGGAAGAATGTTACAGGTGGTGTTCCTCAAGGTTCTGTATTGGGTCCGCTTCTTTTCTTAATCTTCATTGATGATATTGATGTTTCCCTTGGCTCTAGGATTTGTAAATTTGCTGATGACACCAAGCTGTACAGGATTAATGATGATGCTAGGGATTCTTCACTTTTGCAAACTGATCTGGATAAGTTAATTTCTTGGTCCCAAAGATGGCAGATGGCATTCAATGTTGATAAATGCAAAGTTATTTATTTTGATTATAACAATTTGGCATTTGAGTACTGCATGAATGGTTCAAATCTTGGTTGTGTTGATCAAGGAAAGGATCTAGGTGTTGTCATTACTAGCAATCTAAAGCCTTCTAAACAGTATGCTTTAGCAGCTGCAAGGGCAAATAGGATGCTTGGTTTGATTAGAAGAAATGTTTGTTTTCTTGGAAGAGAGGTTGTTCTTAATTTGTATAAGCAGTCTAATCAGGCCTCACCTTGAGTATGCTATTCAGGCTTGTAGTCCCTTTTATGAGAAGGATAAGTTCATTTTGGAGCAGGTTCAGCGAAGAGCCACTAGGCTTATTCCGGAAGTAAGGAATCTCTTTTAAGAATCTAGGTTACGAATTCAAGGTTTGACCACGCTTGAGTTGAGAAGAGTACATGGCGATATGATTCAGGTTTTAAAGTTTCTATCTGGTAGTGATGCTTTAACTTTCTGTTATTTCTTGCATGTTTCAGCTAATCCGCATGTGACACATGGTAAAGTTTGAAGTTGACCAAAGATTTCTCACAGATAGATATATGGCATTTTAGCTTTTCACAAAGAGCTGTTAATGAGTGGAATGGTTCGCCGAAGTGGGTAGTTAGATCCAATTCTGTTCACAATTTCGAGCTCAACATTGATAAGTTCTTTACTAACTGTGGGCATCTTTGATTTTTTTTTTGTGGTGGTGGTGGTGTTAGTTTGGGCATTTTATGTGGTGACTAACCCTTCTTAGCCCGTAATCTTGTAATGTTATGTAAAACAAATAAATAAAACATCAAGAAATGTTGAGATTATATAATTGTACCTTATAAGTATTATCCTAATTTTTTCCTCAAATAATCTAAAACATAATACTCCACTAAAAAAGGTTATAGCCCCAACGGCATTTGCTTGAAGTTTGACTGTACTTCGGAGAGCTCATCATAAGATTTTTACAGAAAGAAAAGTAGTCCAAAATAATTTAATAAAAGTCACTAAAATCACCTTAAAAACAGTTTTTGAAGACATAGATGGGCTTTTGGCGTAAATTTTCGCTGGCGTAAATCTTTGGTGTGGAGAAAACAAACTTTCCACTGTGTCACCAAGCGAGAGGTGCCATCAACTCCCAATTTTGTAAGTCTTTGGTAATGAGTCAAGATTAGAAATTCATTGTATTGATAAAGAAATACATGTACTAGCATACATGTACTAGCATAAAATTTCAATCAATACCTTTTTTTGTATGCGTACTAGCATGTAGGCTATGCCTCGTCACACAACTTACAGTGTACAGTTCGAAAGTCAAGTAGCCTAGCCCGTTACCTACCTCTCGATCTTTAAAATGAATCGCTTTAAGGATGCTCGAGATATTCCTAGCATTGTCGACTTTTGCAACAAACAAGTAATGATTATCTTGATTTGTTTGCTGTGTGGCTAAAGTCATTTTGAGATTTTATACCAAAATCATCGCATATCTTCAAAACAACATTACAAGTTGCAAGTTGTTTGTGCCACAGTGTTCATCTGTTCCGCGAAAACTTTATTTTCTATCCAAATCAGAGGTGGTATGCAATTAATTCAGGTAGGGCTACAGCGCTTACATAGGTAAAATCCGAGATCTCCAATGTTAAATCTATTGTGCGAGTAAGCTCCAAAAAATATTTTAAGTCCGGCCAAGATGTGCTAGCTCGAAAACGTTTTGCCACTTCCGACGCCCCTCACGGCACAACGGATAGGGATTTGACCCCGACACCCAGTGAGATCTTTAGATCTATGCCCAGAGAACACCTTCCAATAACTATATCTAGAATATTTTGAAGAAAAATGAATTTATGAAGGAAATCAAATTCAAAAAATTGAAAATGAACTTCCATTGACTTAGCACGTAAAAAGCAAGAGCTCGAAAATGTGTTGCCGCTTTCGACCCCCCTCACGGCCGAATGGGTAGGGATTTGACCCCGACACCAAATCCTATCTTTAGATCTATGCCCAAAATATAATATCCAATAATTACATGAGAAATATTTCGTAGGTAAATGGATTTATGAAAGAAATACACTTAAAATTTTGAAATAATTACAATAGACTTAGCGTAAAAAAGTGCTAGCTCGAAAATGTGTTGCCGCTTCCGACGCCCCTTACGGCACAACGGATAGGGATTTGGCCCCGACACCAAATCCTATCTTTAGATCTATGCCCAAAATATAATATCCAATTATTACATGAGAAATATTTCGTAGGTAATCCTATTGACTTAGCACGTAAAAGGTGACAGTTCGAAAATGCTCGAAACCAAATTCCATCTTTAGATCTATGCCCAAAAAATATTATCCAATTATTACATTTTTGTTTTATTACGTTTTGTTTGGAATACTGGGATATACCGTACCTTGGAATAACGGCTGTTAAAACGACTTTAATAAATTTAAAATATGACTGGTTATTTGGCGATATTACAATTATGCACCCACCTCCCCACGGTAAAAACCGATTTTCATGAAAATTATTCAGTATATAGAAAATGTCTAAAATTATGAGACCCGACTGCCCGATGCCATAATAACTTGCAGTATTGACAAGCCCACATTTATAATCTTACATCGTTTTGTATGGATTACTGGCATACCATCACATGTTCAATGTTATAACAAAACTATAGATTTGAAAATGGGCTGGATATTTTATCAACATCTTTTCGATATAATTGTCCTTGCACCATGTTTGGGTCCCGTAGGTCCATGTATATCCGCCCCTTAAGTAACTTTCTGGATCCACTCTTGATGCTGGCCTCAAATGTTGTATGTAAATAACTATCAGACTGGTGTTACAGTAACTTCAGAGCCGATCGGTGGGAGGGGTAAGAGGGTAGATATCAATCGCGTAGACTGTTTTGGCTATGTTTTGAGTGGGGAGATGCATGTATTCAATTTTGTATTCTTTACCAATTTTTACCCGGCCCCTTTGAGAAGCCGACGGCAGCCTCCCCCCCCCAATCCCCACCCTCTCTAAAAAATCAAAACAATAGCATCATCCGGGTTGATGCAGTGGCGTAAGAGTGTGAGGAAGCATGGGAAATTCTGAAACTTGCATAAACATTCTAAATATTTAATAAATGGAAATTTAAAAGTTCTTAATCTGTTAATTGTGGTGAAAATTCGTAAAATTTCTGAAACGTTCCCTTTAGATTTCCGAATATTGCCTCAACTTTTTTAATATTTCACTCAACTTTTCGAATATGTTACTTGAACATTTCGAATTTCTTTGAGCCCAAATGAAATATTTGTTTACCTAAAAATAGGCGTATACTGGTATACTGGTATACTTGACGAAATCGATCGACTGTAGTGCAAGTAACTTGTGAATGAGTGGCCCAATGTAGCACGGAATTTAAATTATTTGCCCCATAGAAACCTATAACAGTATGATAAAACCTTTAAGTTTGAGTATATTTTGTACCAGTCTGAGAACAGAATAACTAAACATTTTGAGATCATGTGTACAGATTATTCAAAATTTCACGATGCGTGATTTTAAGGATGTAATTTTATTACTAACTGTTGCTGAGGAAAGGCATACCATTCCAGAATGCTTTGTAAAGGAATCGCTTTTCTTGTTGACAGGTTGCAGAGAATTTAATTTTGAAAAGATAATCCTTCTGTTGAAATTACATTCCAAATGAAGAATTAATATGATTATAAAAAAAAAAAAATATATAATCAAATTCACATTATAATGTTAAATCTTCTGTAAACTGAAATTCATAATGACCCATTTTATGAATTTTAAAACATTTTTTTAGTGTATTTTTTATGATTTAATATTTCAACAATTTAATGTTATATGTTAAAAAAATTACATTTTATATTTTTAGGATGGGTTTAAAACGAAGACCGAAGAGAGAACCTGAAAAATTTATAAAACGAAGAACAAGCATAGAGGAACCTAACAGCCTAAAAAAAACACTCTAAAACGAAGACCGAGGATAGAGGTCCTGAAAAAACTCTAAAACGAAGACCAAGGATAGAGGTCCTGAAAAAACTCTCAAACGAAGACCAAGGATAGAGGTCCTGAAAAAACTCCAAAACGAAGACCGAGGATAGAGGTCCTGAAAAAACTCTCAAACGAAGACCGAGTATAAAGGACATCAAAAAAACTATAAAACGAAGACCGAAGATACAGGACCTGAAAAAAAAACTATAAGTGAGACTTCTGAAACGAAGCTAGACCAAGGATAGAAGACCTGGAGAAAAAACTTTCCATTTAAAGAATACTTTATTGACCGGAAATGACACTTTTCTTTAAGTTGTTACCATTTTATGTTTTTCTCGTGTCCCTGCAGGAAACGACAGGTAGTATTATAATGTTCATGCTCAAAATCCAACATGATCAGTTTTATGAATTTTAACATTTAAGTATAATTTTATGATTTAAGCAATAGTATTTCAACAATTTAATATTACATATATATATATATATATATATATATATATATATATATATATATATATATATATATATATATATATATATATATATATATATATATATATATGTATATATATATATATATATATATATATATATATATATATATATATATATATATATATATATATATATATATATATATATATATATATATATATATATATATATATATATATATATATATATATATATATATATATATATATATATATATATATATATATATATATATATATATATATATATATATATATATATATATATATATATATATATATATATATATATATATATATATATATATATATATATATATATATATATATATATATATATATATATATATATATATATATATATATATATATATATATATATATATATATATATATATATATATATATATATATATATATATATATATATATATATATATATATATATATATATATATATATATATATATATATATATATATATATATATATATATATATATATATATATATATATATATATATATATATATATATATATATATATATATATATATATATATATATATATATATATATATATATATATATATATATATATATATATATATATATATATATATATATATATATATATATATATATATATATATATATATATATATATATATATATATATATATATATATATATTACATATATATATATATATATATATATATATATATATATATATATATATATATATATATATATATATATATATATATATATATATATATATATATATATATATATATATATATATATATATATATATATATATATATATATATATATATATATATATATATATATATATATATATATATATATATATATATATATATATATATATATATATATATATATATATATATATATATATATATATATATATATATATATATATATATATATATATATATATATATATATATATATATATATATATATATATATATATATATATATATATATATATATATATATATATATATATATATATATATATATATATATATATATATATATGGATATGCATATGTAATCTTTGATCTGTTATTTCCAATTACGGCCGTTAATAGTGATGAATCTTTAGAGCTTCCGGGGACTTTGCCCCCTGGTTCCCACACAGCCATGTCTCCAAAAATAATTTGTTGGGGGCGAATATGTTTATATATAAGCCTACATATGCAATTTTAGATCTGTTATCTTCATTTGAAGTTTTCTATCATCAGCTTAAAGCCCCTATATAATGAATCTTTAGAGCCCTGCAGGCTTCGTCCCTTCAGCCCTTGGACCCCAAAACAAGTGTTTCGTCAGTTAATCTCTGGTTCCCACGCCTTTATCTATAGTATGTGCTGATATTAGTATATGATTTTTCATCATTTTTTAAAAGTTTTATGTCATTTAAAGCCATTTTGGCACGGAATCTTTAGAATTTCGTTCTAACAAAGCTGTGTACGTATGCATATACTGTACGATGATCCGTGTGATTTGTGTACGCAAGCTGTCAGGCTGTGTATGTTTAGGGACGTGTCAGAGATTTTCGTCTCGTTTAGCGTCAGAAACATTCCGATTGACCTTTTGACCTGTTAAACTATAGCTTATTACTCTACTAGCAACTACTTAACTGCAGCTACGTCACTTTATCGTTCCACTAGCGTATTTATACTGAATAAAACAATGGAAGGTGTTGTTCCATCTTACGTTACACGGGAACGTTGGAAATTTGGATTCCCAGCATCTCAAAGTTACGCTTTAATTAATTAACTTATTGGCTTACGGAATGAGAACCGTGATAATACGAAGTTGAAGAAGTTTTGGGATTGACAAACTGTCAATCAGATCAACAAAAAATACAACGTTCCCCAACAAAAGTGCCAACTCTAAAATGTGTTGCCAGTTTCTATCCCCCCCCCCTCCATCCCCTTCCCCCTCACGGCCCAACGGGTACGGACATGAATTCGACCTCCAATCAGACTTTTAGATCAGTATGACCCCAAAAAAGCTTCCAAATGATTATATCATTAATATTCTGGAGATAATGAATTTTTAATAGAAATAAATGAAAACAAAAATTGACAAATTGGCCTATCCCAATGAGTTACACGTAAAAAGACTCTGAAATATGTTGCCGCTTTCAATCCCCTCACGATTTGACAGGTAGGGATTTGACCACGACACTTAAAGTTACTGTCACTTTAGTGCCCAGAAAATAGTCTACAATGATTATATTGTTCATATATATGATTATATTGAATGTCTTTGATCTGTTATCCTCATCTTAAAGATTTATCATGGTCATTTTCGGCCATGAAATTGTCAACATTCTTATGAGCTCCGGGGATCCGCCCTGGCTGTACCAGTGGATCCCACATCGTTGTCTATAGATCGTGTTCGGTATTTGCTACACTGGTTTAAGATCTGATATTTTTTTTAAAGTTTTCTATCAATTTAAACTTTTCTAATTTTCGATCATGGAAACAAATGAATCTTCGTAGCTTCAGTGTGTTGTGTTTTTTGTTTTTTCGTTTTTGAACTAGAGTGTCGCACTCATATTTTGACGGGCCATACTATTCTTTGATCATCTTTCTTCATTTGCAAATTTTCCATCAATCCAGATCCATGTAGGGTCATTAAGATCCCTTTC
Organism: Chiridota heheva; assembly: GCA_020152595.1. Classification (NCBI taxonomy): domain Eukaryota; kingdom Metazoa; phylum Echinodermata; class Holothuroidea; order Apodida; family Chiridotidae; genus Chiridota; species Chiridota heheva. Next base: position 529,146 of record JAIGNY010000316.1, on the reverse strand, counting down.
CAAGGCTGTTGCATGGCTTACTAGGCCGGGCAGGGGGACATGACCCCAGTAATTTTCAAAGTAATCTTTATATATATATATATATATAGGGTCCATGCAGCATAGCTGCAAAATATACCGCGTGTTGACGTGCAAATATGCAGAAGAAAATAGAATACAATACAAGGTATGTCGAATTCCGTCAACAAAGATTTATTGAAATACAAAATTTTCAGGGCTTCCTAAGCCCTTCTTCAGTGTAAAAATGCAACACGTGTTGCATTTCTACACTGAAGAAGGGCTTAGGAAGCCTGAAAATTTTGTATTTCAATAAATCTTTGTTGACGGAATTCGACATACCTTGTATTGTATTCTATTTTCTTCTATATATATATATATATATATATATATATATATATATATATATATATATATATATATATATATATATATATATATATATATATATATATATATATATATATATATATATATATATATATATATATATATATATATATATATATATATATATATATATATATATATATATATATATATATATATATATATATATATATATATATATATATATATATATATATATATATATATATATATATATATATACATATATATATATATATATATATATATATATATATATATAATATATATATATATATATATATATATATATATATATATATATATATATATATATATATATATATATATATATATATATATATATATATATATATATATAAAACAAAATTGAAAAAAAATGACAATTTAACTGCACATTTTTGAAAGGAAAGACTTTTCCCGAAAATGGAAGAAAATGTTCCTACAATCGAAAAAAATTGTCCGAAAATGAAAGAAATCACCCAAAAATTGGCCAAAAGTGAGCAGAATTGACAAAAATTTGGTCCTGCCCTCCAGTTTGGTCCCTTTTGGTCCAAATTTGGTACCAAATATAGAAAAGCAAAAAAATAAATTAACTGCACATTTTTTAAAGGAAAGAATTTTCCCGAAATGGAAGAAACTTTCCTACAATCAAAGAAAATTGTCCGAAAATCATCCCAAACTTGGCCAAACGTGAGCAAAATTTTCCGAAAATTAGCAAAATGTTCAAAAAATTTAAAAAACTTATCCTGGAAATTAGGAAAAAGTACCTAAAAATTGAAGAAAATTTACGAAAATGGAAGAAAATGTTATGAGCAAAATTTTACAATATTTTAAGAAACTTCTCCTGGAAATTGAAAAAAACTACCTAAAATTGAAGAAAATTCACGAAAATGAAAAAAAAAAATGTTATGAGAATCGAAGAAAATTGTCCAGAAATGAAGAAAATTGTTCCAAAATTTGGGCCAAAAATTCACGAAAATGAACAAAATTTTCCGAAAATGAGCAAAATGTTCTGAAATAGAGCAAAGTTTCCGAAAACGAGCAAAATTTCTGAAAATGAGCAAAATTTTCCAATAATTAAAAAAAGTTATCTCGGAAATTTGCAAGAAAAAACAAACAAAAAATGAAAGAAAATGGTAAAAAATGTTCTGAAAATCGTAGAAAATTGTCCAGAAATAAAAGAAATATCCCGAAAAGAGAAGAAAATTTCCGAGGAGGAAGCAAAATTTACCCATGGGGGGAAGAAAAGGTGGGGAGACATATAACGAGTCAACAAAATATCGAAAAAGTCCCTTTTGTGCAACCCCAACTCCGCCCCTCCTCCTCCCCTCCCCTCCTCTCCCCCCCTTTCCCCACGCACACACACACACTAAGATTTATTTATTTATATTTTTTTAAGGCACTGAGCGTATTTATAATGTTAAAACAATGGAAGGTGCTGTTTCCATCTCGCGTTACAAGGGCAAATGGGAGCGTTGGAAATTTTCATTCCCGTCATCTCAAAGTCACGGTTAATTAACTAATTAACTTATTGGTTTACGGAATGAGATCCGTGGGAATACAAAGTTGAAGAAGTTTTGGGACAAAAATAGACCAAAGATACAATGTTTCCCTAACAATATAAAGTGAAACTTTTAAAAAGTCATTCATAATTACATTTGAATCCAGAGCGTTTAAACTATTAAGTGAATATGGTTAGGACTTACGCAGACGTTGTTTCGGATGTTTATCCGAACACGGGAAGGAAGGCACGGAGGGACAGGGCCTCCTGTCATGCCTGTGTTTAAAAAAAAAAAAAAAAAATCCGTTCTATTTTGATAATTTTAAAGTGTATTTCTTTCATTTATCATTTTTCCCGACCATTATTAATTTCCTTCATAAATTCATTTTTATATTTTCCAAATATTAAAGAGTATTTTGGAGGTGTTCTCTGGGCATAGATCTAAACATCTGACTGGGTGTCGGGATCAAATTCCTACCCATTCGGCCGTGAGGGGGGTGAAAAGCGGCAACACATTTTTGAGCTTTCACTTTTTACGTCTCAAGTCAATGGGAGTTCATTTTCAATTTTTCTAATATTATTTCCTTCATAAATTCATTTATCTTTAAAATTGTATAGATATAGTTATTGAAAGGCGTTTTCTGGGCAAAGACTTAAAGATCTGACAGGGTGTTGGGGTCAAATCCCTATCCGTTGGGCCGTGAGGAGCGTCGAAAGCGGCAACACATTTTCGAGCTAGCACTTTTTTACGCCAAGTCCAGTGAAATTTATTTAAAAAATGTTAAGTGTATTTCTTTCATAAATCTATTTACCTACGAAATATTTCTTATGTAATAATTTAATATTATATTTTGGGCATAGATCTAAAGATCAAATTTGGTGTCGGGGTCAAATCCCTACCTATTTGGCCGTGAGGGGGGTCGAAAGCGGCAACACATTTTCGAGCTCTCGCTTTTTACGTGCCAAGTCAATGGGAGTTTATTTTCAAATTTTTAAATTTGATTTCCTTCATAAATTTATTTTTTTTCGAACTATTTTAGATATAGTTATTGGAAGGTGTTCTCTGGGCATAGATCTAAAGATCTCACTGGGTGTCGGGGTAAAATCCCTATCCGTTGGGCCGTGAGGAGCGTCGGAAGCGGCAACACATTTTCGAGCTAGCACTTTTTTACGCTAAGTCCAGTGGAATTATTTCAAACATTTTAAGTGTATTTCTTTCATAAATCTATTTACCTACAAAATATTTCTCGTGTAATAATTGGATATTATATTTTGGGCATAAATCTAAAGATCGGATTTGGTGTCGGGGTGAAATCCCTACCCATTCAGCCGTGAGGGTGGTCGAAAGCGGCAACACATTTTCGAGCTCTCGCTTTTTACGTGCTAAGTTAATGGGAGTTCATTTTTAAATTTTATGAATTTGATTTCCTTCCTAAATTCATTTTTTTCTCGAAATATTCTAGATATAGGTATTGAAAGGTGTTCTCTGGGCATAGATCTGAAGATCTCACTAGGTGTCGGGGTAAAATCCCTTTCCTTTGGGCCGTGAGGAGCGTCGGGAACGGCAACACATTTTCGAGCTCGGGAGTCAGATTTTTGTTCTCATTTATCAGTTTATTACGGATGTAACCTTGTGTAAGCGCTGTGACCCCGTCTCAATTAATTAGCAATCAAACGATGTGGAACGTTCTTTGCAGTTTCGGTCTTGTCTCCAGTGGCGTAGCTAAAGACATAGTAGGCTTTGGCCCGGCTATCGACCTTCCGCCCTGGCCGGAAATTTGTGCAGATTATAATTTACAAAATATAAAATCAGTACATGTTTTGGTAATCCTGATCAAAGTGATCGGTGTAACTCAGTGGTCTGCAAAAGAGACGCAGGGGTAGGGAGGGGGAGGGGGTGTAACCTCCCAAATGTTTTAACAACCAAAGATTCGGGCAAAATAAGTGTCAATATTCTGGAAAAATCTGCATAATCTTTTAAAAGTAATTTATTCTGACAGGCTGAGAATGGATTTCATTCAGGCTAAACCATCACTTTTTGAGTGGCATAATACATTCTCCTTTACCTGTTTACAACACTCCACATTTGCATTTTGAAATATTTGTCCAAACCAAGGAGTTTTTCGTTTAGGAATTCATTTTCCACCAAACTTTGGTAAACAGTAAAGCTAAATATACTCCTTGATAGTGGTGCCAATCTTTGTTAAATAGGAAAAAAGTTAAATATATTTTCTTTAAAATATATTCATTAACAATTGTTAGAATGTGGGGATATAAGGGCACCGACCTTCCATAGTAGACTTACTGCACCAGTCATTTCTACAAAGATAAAACAGAGCTTTAAACTTGAATATCTCCTTTAACGGATTAAGATTTTTGAACGGTTTCTTCATAATTTTTTTCTTTTAAAGTCTTCTTTCATATAAGATAAACTTTCTTGACCACCGAACTAATCCTTTAAATATTTTCTTTTTGACTTAGGCTTACATCTATTGGTATTGTCAGGACAGCATCAATGCAAAGTCTAGTGAACTGTCTAAAATCGTATTACTGTAATTTTGCAAAGCATCTTCAATCTTAAAGATAATTCAATGCAATGCATTCACAACTCTTATAATAAAATGAGGGTCTGATATCACTCTCCTACAGACAGACAATAGACGCTTTTCACCAGTCATTTTTATAATAAAACAACCCTGCTACTCTCCTACAGTCAGACAATAGACGCTCTTTACCAGTCATTATCCTAATATCAACAAAAAAAAACTGTTACGACTGTAAAATTCAGATTTGAAATGAACAATATATCACATAAGTTTTCAGTTCTATTTGCATTGTTGCCATCAGGCTACAATACAAGATAGCCATGTCTGACGGAAAGTGACATATTGCTCCATAAACAGGGAGGTCTTGAAACCTAACCAAACCCTAAACTGTTAGGGTTAGGATGGTTCCGCTTTAAAACTGTCAAAACATCCCTGTATGCTGGGCAATATATCACTTGCCACGTCTGACATTGAACTAACTTTGGGAATGTTGATACATTATTGCCTGTTTAGAACCTTAGACTTGAAGGTTACCGAACGGTCAGCAACAACATTAGTCAGATAACATATGACTGTGTACTGTAACCATATGCATCGGCTGTATTGCAAGTAGTGTGTATCATGTAGGGCATACTGAATGAGATGTTTATCTCACTACAACAACATATGCTTGAATGGTTTAAAATTCTAAACAAAGAACATGCAAACAACAACAAAGTCTCATCAAAATCGTTTAAAAATTGACCATTTTATAGCATTTTAAAACTTATACATTGCGCAATGTTTTGTTTTGTTTTGTACATGATCCTCCTTTACAGGAACTCGTCAAGACTCCTATTCAGAGCAGATGGTGCAGGTTTGAGGGGAAATGTAAGCAGCAATACGCGCGCGTATTTCCTTCATCTATAACGCACGTATGATACGGTGCGCTTCAAAACATGTTTTCATACGCTTGGTCCCATACCGTGCGTGAATTGTACAGACGGCCGAGATTCCTCCAGTATTTCATTGGTCAATAATATTCCTCCAGTATACGATTGGTCCACTGGACACATGAATCTTGGCCATGTGTCATTATTTGAATTAGTTATCCGGAAATTGCCGATTCAGATTTGAAAAGGTCGCATAACAGATGCCAGTCTTGTGCGACCGGGAAGAAATTGGATGAACACTGGGTTTTCACGCTACTGTTTTCAAGAAATTGTTCAGAGAACCAAGTAGGGTGTGACTGTCTTACCATCGGGACCGACGGTTTAACGTCCCTCCAAAGGTCGGGGAGCGCCATTCAACTATTGCCACTTCTCTCAACAGCTGAATGAGGAGTAGGAGCTGAAACGACGTACTTCCGCTTTGATGATCGGTTTACATGTATTTGTCTGCATATCTGTGGAAAAACTGGTTAGAAATGTCCAAGACTTGAACTGGGTACCTCAATCATGTGTTCTACCAACTGAGCTACCAGACTTCAAGCTACCTGACTTTTAAGACCTTAGAATAGGACAATTCTTTTACAAATATTTTGAAATGGGAGAAGTTAGCAGTAGAAGGAAATTTGAGAAGGTTTGCTATTTCGAATTTGGGAAAAAATATAAAGAATTTCATGAAAGAATTTTAGCATTGCCCTGTTCATACATCATCACTTTTGTGCATGTTGAAATTTTGTACTTGTTTTGATGATTTGTTATTAACCTAAACACTGTAAGTGCTATTGTGACCGTTCTGCTCATAATTTAAAGGTATATGGACAGGTAGTGATTTTGCCATAAATTTTTTCCTTTTAATATTCTGAACATTTCAAAAACATACATATATCAAAGATTTACACTCGTTTCTGAGATATTTGCGAAAAAGTGAAAAATTAAGCCCCAACAAACGGCTGGACTTCCACTTTTTTTTAAAGGCGTGTGACGCAAGAATAAGCACACAGTGAAGCCTACAATTCATATCTTCTATAGTGTCAGCTGGTCAGTATGTCACATTGACCTGGACTACTTCGGAACATCTGTTTCATTGAATCAGACATCAGAATATCGCTTAATTAGCGATATGCTAATTATATTAGGACATTTTCTTGTGGATAAAGAGGAAATTTGACTCAAGTTCCGATCCATTATTTCTTTATGATTGGTAAACTCCACTTGTTACGTTAGGCTGTAAGTATTACTGTATGGTACACTGTAACTTTCACATTACGTTAGTGTTGTACCAGGAAAGTGGCACTTCCCTGGTTGTACTGTCCTATCCTTGCGTCACGAAAAAACCAATACGTAATGAGCATATGTTTGGAGACCTAAACATAAGCCAGATTTTTCACATTTTGGGATTGATTTTGTAAGAAAGTGTTTGTGGTGAGTGTTTATGAAGGGCATTTGTATCAATTTGTGCAAAGTGGTTTCTACCTGTCCATAAACCTTTAATGATGGATCTGCAACTAGTGAGTTCACAACTGGTTATCAAAGGCCGTAGCCGTCTTGATATAATGTACAGCACTTGATGCTTTCGGGACATTAAACCTTGTTATGCTGTGTCCCTTTAATTGAGGTAAAAATATCTACATGTCCAGATACCTTAAAGGTGCACGGACACACTGACAGAAGAGTATGCAAATCTGAAGAGATCAGTTTTTGTATTTTGCTCTTCTAGTTTTTGAGTCATGCCTGATCAATGTTTGATCGAATTCTAAAGGAAAGGTATCGTCCCATAAATAAATTCAGAAATGAACGCCGCCGTGATGATAACGTCACTTCCGGTTTCAATTTTCCTTATTGATTGCTAGAAATCTGCAATCTTATCGATCACACATCCGCCGGACCAAGTATAGGGGTCTACATGTTATCGATAAAAAATTGAAAACAGGAAGTGACGTTACCAGCACGGCGGCGTTCACCTCTGATTTTATTTATGGGGCGACACCGTTCCTTTAATTTATGCTAAATTTGTGATGTATATCTGCCTGACTGGGTGAACAGTTGAAAATATTTATACAATTCTATAAATTTCTATTTTAAATCTTTGTCACTTAAATTAATATGAGAAGTCTTTTTTTTTTCTTTCCCGGCTACAATTGTATGAGTGCGTCAATTGGGGTATGCATGGTACATTGGGAATTAGGAAGTTTCAAAAGTAAAAGATTTACAAAAGAAAACACCAAGGTCGCCCTGTATGTTATACATCATTATATTCATGCTAGAATATTGACTAGTTGATGCCTGATAATTCAGCACGCTGTACAATGGTCAATTTTAACAGATTTCGATGAAACTTTTGTTACTATGATGGTTTTCAATATAGACTTTAAAACAATTTAGCTTGTTGTTTATGTATGTATACGTTCATATACATTTAAAGGCCAATTATCGACTATAACGTGGAGCTAAATAGATTTCAATTCGTGTATATTGATTGGTCAAAATGCAATGGTCCAATGTGCATTTAAACTAATAGGCCATGCAATGTGATTGGTTTGGAATAAGATGCCGTCACGTTTTAATCACGATAGGTGACCTTTAATGGTCGGTGTTTCATAAACTGTTCACTATGGAATCAGGGGAATATTTTGTGTTCAAAATGTGATGGGATTTTACGGTAATTTCTTAAAGAACGTAATAAGTGAGAATTTAAACTGTTGCAGCCCGTCACTCTCACAAACTCGGAAAGAATATACTGGTCACCTTTGTTTTTCTTCTTCAGATGTTAAGATATTACGATATTTACACCTGCGTAAATCCAAAGTGATGTCGAGCCTACTCTCGAATTAATTGAGGAACTTGTCCCCGGCATCGCCATACCTGCAATCAGTTTCGGGAAGAAGGGAACTTACGGTTCGATTATATTCTGGAAAAGTGGTAACATGATTCCACTCAAGTAATGATTTCTTAACTTTGGATATAAACAATCAATAATATCCACCAATTCTGGACTGAAAGGATCGGGCATATATGGCCGTGGTCCTCTTTTGAACGCCCCATCTGGATACGCCATCGTACAATCAAAACGCGTCTTGTTGACCTTTACGTCCAAGAAGGTCAACATCTTCATCAATTCCTCTTTTGTATTTTCCTTCAGGTCGTCGTAAAAAACGACATGCCTCCTTGGTATTGTACTTGCAAGAATTACACCTCTCCAGGCTCGAATAGATGTGACAACAAAGGCATGCCATTCTGTAATAGATCAAACAAAAATAGAGTCACGTGTCAGTACCTGAGAGTGTAGCCAGGCAGTGCTTTTTTTTTTTCTGCAGTCCAGAATTGCCATCACAGATTTTTTCAGCCAATCGTATACAAGAATGACGATGACGTAATTAAATATGAAAATTCATATACAACTTATGACATATCGTCTGACAAAATAATTTGGGACTTAGTAATTCCATGACCGCGAGTGAATAACAATACTTTGCCGGAAAATAATGGCAAAAACCTGACACTACAGATATGGCACAATTTAAAATGTGCTACGAAGCGAATCCTCTTTTGAATATCGAGGAAGCCTAGTTAACAATATCTCGGTAAGTGGTGTTCTAAGTGAAGTTCTAACACTCGCTCCTTGTATGAAAATTAAGACATAATTTAAAAAGTAGTAGTTAAGCGACTTTCCCTTGCATTAACACTTTCCCTTGACACGTGTTGTAGGTACGGAGTTTTTGGTTAGTGTGTAAAAATCAAGGTGGGGCTCATTTGCAGGGCAGTGATAACATATACCCTAACCTAATCCCGACTCTAACCTTATTCGCAGTGCTGGCTTGAGATACTGTGTGGATATTCGCACGGCTGCCCTGCAATAATCACTTCAAAAAATCAAAGTTGTATAGCGATAGTTCTCACGTTGTATACGTAGATCTTCAAGCTGCTGTATATGCGTGAGATAATTCGCACTAGTTGTAGGTATGCCTGGGCCTACTACGAGTTCATGCCCAAATAGACTTTTGTTTAAGTTGTGGGTGAGTTTTATCCTTTTTGAACATTTTTCTTCAAGTCCCGATTTTCCTTTTTGGACGGAGTGCGTAGTCGTAGTGAGTACTCCATGCATACATTACATACTACAGGCTATAGTATACAGTCCTATGTTATAGGACTAATGTTGTATATGAATATTTATATTTAATTACGTCATTATCATTCTTGTATATGATTGGCTGAACAAATCTGTAATGGCAATTTTACGCTGCAGAAAAAAAGACGCAGCCAGGCATGCGAAGATGCGCTTTTTTTTCTGCAGTCCAGAATTGCCATTACAGATTTTTTCAGCCAATTATATACAAGAATGACGATGACGTAATTAGATATGAATATTTATATACAACTTATGACATATCGTCTCCCAAAATAATTTGACACTTAGTAATACCATGACCGCGAGTGAATAGCATTACTTTGCCGGAAAACAATGGAAAAAAACCTGACACCACAGATATGGCACAATTTAAAATGTGCTACGAAGCGAATCCTCCTTTGAATATCGAGGTAGTAGTTAACAATATCTCGGTAAGTGGTGTTCTGAGTGAAGTTCTAACACTCGCTCCTTGTATTAAAATTAAGGCATAATTTATTAAGTAGTAGTTAAGCGACTTTCCCTTGCATTAAAGTTACAGAAGTGTTTGCACTATGGAGTATGGGAGTAACTATAGAATACCCTGCAAATTGAAACCTCCCGTTTTTTTAAGGTGGAGTGCGTAGTCGTAGTGAGTTTCATTGTGTGTTTTATTAGGCCCTAACTTCCTAAGTCCCATATTATTTTCCATTTTGGACAAAAAGTTTCAAGTTTACACTGGGGAAGCGTGCAACATGCATCCTAGCTTCTGGATATGCCTTTGCAATTTGCACAAACATGACGTAATGACAGCCAAAAGTACTATAAATGGCTAGTTTGAAGTTTTAAATCTTAGTCATTTGCACTCAAATAATTTGACAGTTGCGAAATTTACTTTAAAAAAAAAACTAAACATTAATCGTAGCATAAATATATATTTACAGCAGTTCAGCTGGTGTCTGCCAACATATATGAATATGCAACGTTAAACGTCTTAAAGTTGTCAATAAATATTCATATTTTATTACGTCATTGTCATTCTTGTATATGATTAGCTGAAAAAAATCTGTAATGGCAATTTTGGTCTGCAGAAAAAAAAGACGCTGTCAAGATTGGTATAGATCGTCCCAGGATGTCAGGTGCTGGGACCAGAGGCTTTTTTGCGCTTATTTTGTCGAACGTAGCACTAAACAACCCTATTTCTGCGATTGATATTCTGATTATTGACGCTTCAGTCATTAATCAGAAAATGTCTTAAGTTTGTGAATGACCTTTTGATATGCAGTTATATGCAAAAAAACAGCTTGAATTGTATTCAAGTCAACAAACTTCTCATTTTTGATAGGGATCGGCCACTGGTACATGGGTCCAGGGACTTTTCTGGGAGGGGTTAAATATACTGAAAAGCAAATACCATTTTAGGATCCGCAACATTTTCTGAAAATGAAAGATGATGAAACTTGATAAAACTTTCCTGAAATTTGAAGAAATTTGTCCAAAACTGAAAGAAATTAAAAAAAAATTTAAAAATCGAAGAAAATTACCAGATAATCAATTTCTTTATTTGTAGGCAATTTTCTTAAATTTTCTAGCAATTTTCGCCCAAACGATTGACTTACCAGAACCAGTGAAATAGTTTTTATCTGCAAACTCCACGTGACTAACTGGTACTACATTTCTATCTCTGAACGACACTATGGCATCATACGGATTTCGTACGATCAATATCTCCGACCGGTAGTCTATTATATGATCATTTGCTCTCAAAGCGTGTGTTTTTACTACCAAGGTGCTTCCATCCCCGGCAGGTCTCGTGCTACCCAAAAATCCTGTTTGAAAATAAAACAAAACAAGATTACAGTATACATATCAAAATGGCATTTATAAACTGAAAGACATTTTCAATGACTGAAGCTTAAATAATCAGAAATAGGGTTTTTAGTGTTAGGAACGACCATGTGATAGACGATTCCAAATTTGGGCACCATCTACAATTTTATAGGCGGCGCTACTCTGGCAGGGGGACCAGAGCGTATAGCCTCCCGACAGGGGGCCAAAAATCAAATATTATGTCACTTACATTCAATATTTTACTCATTGTTTACTGACAAATTAAAAGAATCCCCGATTGGTGAGGGTTAGAGGTTTTCAAAGGCGAGTGTACACCACTGGCGCCCCAAAGTATACATAATAGGCGCATAATCTGGAGAGGGAGACTCCATATTTACGAACCTTCTCTTATGTGCAATATCACTATACTCTCCCCATATACTCGAGGATACAGGAAGCTTTCGCAAAAGTGGGGCGCAACCTCTTCGGACACTTCCCAAGTCAAATACATTTAGAATTAGTGAACCCAAAACGACAAAGTATAGTAAAGGACACACTTCATTTTTCAGGTGGGGCACTTGCTTTCAATGGGGCACATTCCCTCTCACATGGGACTGACAAAAGTCACCAGTTTCCTACCATTGGGTTAGTAATTAAGAGCATTTCATTTTGAAAAGGGGCACTTTTATAACATTTTTATGTGTACGCACATTCCACCTGTTCTTTCACCTTTGAGAGTAATTGAGGAGCACTCTCCATCTTGCAATGGGACTTTTTTCCTTTTCCGAAAAAGTAAAGGTTCCCCGTCCCCCACCCTCATACCCAGGTTCTTACACCAATGCTTATGATTAAAGTTTCCAGACTTTCATTGGTCTGGAACCATACCTTTCTCTATCAAATCTCTGTCATTGTAAACGCTTCCCGTATAAATTCCAGTCGCCCTTTCCAGCAAATAGCGGGTCCAGGTATTTCCAGAGCAAGGAAAACTCATCAAGGCAACGACGGGCAACGTCCCTTTAGGCATAAAGGCGGCATTCTTGCAGTCTTCGTATTTAATGACTTTTTCTGCTCCTGCGCGAGGAAAAAGATACTGTGCTTTATATGGAATGGTATTTAATTCTGAGCAGATCAGTCGGGGTACGAGGGATACTGCCTCCTGGAAAGCATGCCACCGGGAACATGAAATCTTATCCTGAGGCGGCTTAATGAATAACTGTAGCTGTTTAATTATGGCGTGTGTGGACATCTGAGTTGCTTTTATTGCCAATCTGAAACTTTTGGTTATTTTTCTCTCTCGAAGAATCAGAGATGTTTTGGGAAAACAGTTCACCCACCCCCTCCCTCCATATACCCCCCACATACCTCCACATACCCCCTAAATACCACCACATACCCCCTACATACCCCCACATACTATCATACATACTCCCACATACTATCCTACATCCCCTACATACCCCCCCTACATGCCTCCCACATACCCCCACATACCCCCACATACCCCCACATACCCCCACATACCACCCACATACCACCCCACATACCTTCCACATACCCCCACAAACCCCCACATCCCACCACCACCCACCCTCCCTTACTTCCTCCCACAAAGCAGAGCTTAGTCCCGTAAGCGCATGATTAGATAATCTCATTGGGACAGTTGAAAATACAAGCATATTTTAGGGGTCACTCACCCTCCTATCCCAGTTTCCAAATTTATGGCGTCTCTGTATAAAGGCACGCGTTTAAAGCGTTTTTTCATATTTAGATTTGAAAACCGTCGCAAAAAATGACCAAATTCCTTTCATTGACACAAAATTCAAGTTCGTAATAAGTTATTTGGAGGCAGGCAAGATCCCAAATGATATTGCTTGTATGAATGGAATATTTTAAAGACTAAAATTGAACACCTTTGTGCATATTGAACTGATACACTGTATATTTTGGATCTATTATTTTCATGGTACGAAGACCCAAATTGCGCCTAGAATGACTCTTACAATTCGTCAGGTCGAAAATATGGAACCAGGAACTACATGTCATAGATGAATGCAGCTGGGGCTTCCTTTCCCACTGAATCCTTTTTAACGCATTCAGTGTTTTATACAGGCTCCGCCAGCCCAAAATGTGAAATGACAATTATTTCAAATAGTATACTGGTATAGCTCAACGCTACAGATTTATAACTAGAGGCTCTGTGTTACCCTCCTGACGTGCATATATGCGATAGTTGTAGGCATAAGTCACAACATATTTGAAAATATTTTGAAAATAAAAACAACAAAATTTAAAGGGTTAGTTCAGGGATCACGCAAGTTTATCTTATATGAAAGAGGGATTCAAAAGTAACAAGATAGTAAGGAAAGCAAGCATTCAAAAATCTTATTCCGTTAATGAGATATCTAAGTTTAATTTCTGGTATCATTTGTGTAGAAACAACTGCAATCAGACTAGTTGTGATGTCATATAGCCTCAGATTCCTCAAAGTCCTCAAATTCCTCAAATATTTTCTTCTGTAAATTTGTGGCTTGAAAACCATGGGATATGTCAGTAAAGTAGTAAAATTGAATCTAGTAAAGGTATTTATGATATACAACCTGAAAAAAGTTCGAGGAAAAATAAATTAAAAGTAAAAATTTTAAATAAACTTTCTTTAAAATATATTACCAATTGCTTAGAAAGTGAGGATGAGGACGCCAACTTTCCATAGTAGACTTACTACACCAGTTATTTCTACACAGATCAGACAGGGCTTTAAACTCTAATATCTCCTTAACAGAATAAGATTTTTAACCCTTTCTTTATCATTTGGTTTCTTGTAAAGTCCTCGTTCATATAATATGGACTTGCTTGACCCCTAAACTAATCCTTTAAACAGAAGTGTGAGATTGTGATGTCACAACTAGTCTCATTTCAGTCATTTCTTTACAAATCAGATGTTACTTTATATACTTTTTGGTACATTTTTTTAAGTGATTTGTCAACACATTTTGGGTTCGTACTACCGATCGGGAGATCAGGACATTCAATAACGAAGCTTCGCCATTGTCTTTGGTGTAGTCGCTTTATGTGTGTATTATATCTTAACAATTTATTTCATTAAAATAAAATGATAATACAAAAGTGTGATTTGACTCTTATAATATTTACCAGTTATTATCATGTTCGACAAAAATAATTCCTGAACCAAACTTCGAAATGTGTTTTTCTTTTTTTTTTTCTTTAGAAAATCTTGTCGAATCACGACTGCATAATGGTAACACATAATAAGAAGTCCACACTTTTCTTCAAATTTCTCGAAAATTTTATGGTAAATTCTAAACGCGCACGGTGAAAAGATGATTAATATACCATTATTTTATATCGTAAAGAAAATTAGAACCCCCTTTGCAGTGGTTAAGTCCCCGCCATGACTTATAATTCTCCTTAAAAATTTGTTCCAGCAGATCATAGCCACAAACTTAATGTAGCAAATAATGAGACCATCTATCTCAATAAAAATAACCACTCAACCACACAATAAGGACTTCATCCACTGCTAGTTTGATGCTCAACTTGACACCAACTTCCAGAACAACCCAGGACCTAGTACAATGGAGCCATTGATAAGGAAAATTTGATCTTCATTACTTGTGGCTTTCAGAATAAAAGGAAAAGTCTGACCCGACCTGCTTATTTATTAGGTCGGGTCTGACTGTTTGAAACTTTAAGGAGCATAACAACTAACGCGGCGGCGCTCGAAATTTGTATGATTCCTATATGATTAACAATTTTTGAATTTGGATAGATGCATTATGGAATACTTCCGTAAAGCATCTCTTGATCGTATGGAACACCAAAAGGACCACCAAATATGTTCACAAAAAATAGTTCGAAGCTCGCAAAAGCTATCTTCGAAAATCATTATGTTCGTAAAATATACGTTCGGGAATCAAATATGCTCGGCTTACAACATCTTCGCAAAAAATGTATGTGAAGTTCGCTCGCAATCACTACCTTTGCTACAGCTATCTTCGCAGTTTGCAAACATATTTTGTGAGTCTTTTGGCGTATGCTTGGTTAAAAAACGTATTTCGTAAGCCTTTCGTAAGCTCGGCTAAGAAATGCTCATAGCAAAGGCGTACGTGGCGTCATTTGTTCTGTCATTTGTTCTGAAGGCGTTTCCAAGGACATGTTACCTTTGGATAGCTTGGTTTGTTCAATCTTAGGGTATTTTTTTAGCCGATCACTGGTAACAGGGTATGTAATGCAACAGGAAAATTGGTGTTGCTCGCATACGAAAAAAAAAAGCAGGTGCAAATAAGAACGGCTTCATTTTCGTGTAGGCCCCTATGGGAAAAGATTTTTTTAAATGTCGAACTGGGATGCTTTAGGAGGCCTGAATTTTGGTGCCATCAAATAGCGGGAGATGGCCCAGGGACGCTGGCATATACGTGCATTTTCAGGGCCTGACCAAATTGTGCTACCAAAGGTCCCTTAACAGTCATGTAAAACTAGCTTTTTTTTTGGTGGGACGAGGACAACAGGTTAGTATCATCAAATATGTATATAGGCAACAGGCAGGGGCGTAACTTAAAGGGGTGGGGTGTGTTACACCCCTGGAACAAATGCTTGTAGAGCAATTCCAATTTTGACTATTTCGTCGGGCAAAAACATGGCCCAATTCTGAGGAAAAATTGTAAAACAAAATACTTTTGAAAATGTTCTGAAAAATATCTTCAGAAAATACTATAGTTTTGTTGTTATCTTCGTGGCTGTGCGAATAAAATCCTGACCCCGATGATCTTGGGCCATGTTAAAGCATCAAAAACTAGAAATCTTCAGAGCTTCCAAGGACTTCCGGCCTACAGGGACCCTTAAACGGGTACATTCTGTTTTCGCATTGCCGCGTTTGGTACTTGAGTACTCTGCCTCAAGCAAAAATGTCTGGCGATGTTACTGGTTGTGGGGTGCGGGTCTGTTCTATATTATGTGATTATAGAAACATATCGTTTATAGATATGTCAGGCAAGTGCAAATTTTCTTCCGGCAAGTTTGTGGTAAACCAGCCCCCCTCACGCGCTCAAAGTCTAATTACGCCCCTGACACCAGGGATCAGTATTTAGACACTCCAAGAAGGAAAATTTGTCCAACGTTGACTGATGACTCCTTTGCCTCCCCCTCACTTTAAGCCTCTTGCTCAGTGGCATAGCAAGAAGCATCTGGGCCCGGAGCAGCCATTCAAATGGGGCGTTTACTTGGTTTTAGCCTTCGACTTCTCTAGGTGCGTGAGTAGACTGTAATAGGGAAGGGGGGGGGGGGTCTGATGAACCGACGAACTCAAATTAATATATTAATCCATTTGATTTTCCAATAAACTTTGGCTGAGGCTTGAGGGGTGGGGGTGGGGGGTAAATTTTCCTGCAGCTCCTTTTGTTACGTCACTTCACTAAAACCGCAACTTAGTATACGTGTTTTTCATATACACGTATCTAGATATTACATATCTTTTGCAAAGCTTTATGATTGTGAACATATATTTTCCAAACATATTAGTTTTCCGAACATATATTCTGCAACCATTATGTTTCCGAACGTTAGATTTGCGAGCATATTAGTTTTCCGAATTATATTCTGCGACCACATTGTTTCCGAACATATGTTTGGCGAACATATTGGTGGTCCTTTTAGCGTTCCATATGATCGGGAGACCAAACTTGTTCTCCGGATTGGGAGCTAAAACCAGATTGCTTAGTTACATCCAACTATCGCGTGGCTTATGCATTGTACCATATTGGTAACGTCCAAAACGAGTGTATATCTGTATAAAAGCCTAATATTTTGATATTTAATCAGAGCTGTCATTTGAATGTGCCCCGCCCAACCAGCTCTGCAGGGCCCTGACACCAGTGACTTTTTAAAGGAAATTTCATTGGGCGACCACAATTACCACTATGTAATAGGCAACTGATACGAGACGCAAAAGAACATGTACATTTGATCATCTTAAAATTAAAGGAGATATTAAGTCTGACATAACATGCATACATTTTATTTTATATGATGTTGTATGTTTTAAAAACGTAAATTCTTGGACTGTAAAGGAGCAGATATTTTGTTAAACCAAGGCGAAAATCAAAATGTTGTTCACTTGGCAACCAACATTTTTCTAATCGGACATGTTGGGTAAAGAGTGGATGCAGGGTAGAATCCTGAATGATAACTTGAAATTTGTTAAGAGATATATATATATATATTTTTTATTATTATTATTTTATTTATTTATCTATTTTATTATTATCATTATTTTTAAAAAAAATTTGGGGGGAGAGTGTTAATGCATTATTTTTCTATTTGTCCACTTTTAAAAGGTGTACATAATATTCAATTAATTCAAATATGCATTAAATAAAGTAATTCATAAAGAAGTAATTAATTTTTTGAATAATTAACACAAATAAGGCCTATTTGAAAACCATTGCTTTGACAATTATTGAGGAGCCATGGCCCTCAGCCCCTTGGTGTCAGGGCCCTGCTCTGGTTATGCGTATCTGCTTATAATAAGATACCTTAATATCTTGTTCATTATTCTGATCCTCTTGAAGTTGTAAACCTACTTGGCTATACACTTATCCTTTGGCTGTTTTGCTGATAGCGGTGGCAACCATTTTCATCATTCTTTAAACAGGACTGCAGGATGTAACAAATGTTGTATCTATATATTCAATAATAGGTGTCAGTGTCGCTGGAATCGGCATGGCCAGGTTAAAACAAATTTGGGATAAAAATGGAGCAGCAAAATTTGCATATATTTTAGTAGGCAATCAGGGCAGACGCCTTTGAAGGAAAAGGTTAACATTACCATATGCTATTACTTACATGACTACCTAAAACGTAAGCAATAATATAGACTTAATCATGAAAAAGAATCTAAAGGACCACTTTTTAGAAAGATGGTATAGGTTAACTAACTCTTCATACCCCCCCCCCCCCCCACCCACACACACACACACACGCGCGCGCGCACACACACACACCGCCTACCCCTGTAGACAAGCCATTCGTCAGCTGGTCGCTAGTTATTTAGAAAACTTACCAGGACTTCCATTAGCGGCTCCAACTACCCAGCATAATCTTTGCAAAAGCAGAATCTGAAGGGCGAAACTGATATTGAAGAAAAAACAGCATTTTCGCTTTCCGTCACCGAAGCCTGCCATTTTAAAAATGAGATGTGCTTTTTATGCCAACATCCTGCCTGATCAGACCCAGACAAATCATAAGAAAATTATCCTCCTAATATGTGCAAATGAATTTAAAATATTTTCCCTCACAGAGTAAATTTGCATTGTATTTTTATATTATTGCTATACACATGTCAGCATGTCGTTTCACCAGATCACGTTCCGAAGTATTTACTTTCAAACTGTTTCGTCATGTTCGTATACCAAAAGTAAATACTTTTCAATTGCAAACAGAAGTCGCACGGAAGATTATGTGATTATGGGTAGAAGAACTTTATTTATCTGGAAACTTATTGTTTATAGTGAATTTTCATCAAGAAGTGCAAGGACTGAAAAAATAATTGATGAGTAATGAGAGGATTATTTCAAAGGATTTCACAGCTCAAACGTAAAGACGCATTTTTTCTTGTCTCAAAAATATTCGAACGCACTTTTCGCGCACATGATGGTACTGAAAACCTTTAATACAAATGTTAAAATAAATAATAACTATTTCTTATGATACATAGGCCTACGTAATTTTCCAACGACACGAGAAGAACAAAATTAAAACTTATCTTATTTCAAAGTCAGTTTATAATCCGACGCATAAACGCGTAGATGCATAGACGCGTGAAAACGGCTATGAACGAAATCATAAAAAAGATACATTCTATGACGGCACTTTAGAACATGAACATGGCAAGAAACAATCGGGTTCACATGCACTTCTGAACGTAGAACAACTAAAACATCGATTATTTTATAATAAGATTGTTTTTTATCACAATAAATTGGCAAAATCTGGGACATACACCTGAAAACAATTCACGAAGGGTACTTGCTGCACCTGTTGCAGTGACGTAGCCAGCATTAAAAAATTGAGAGGGGTCCGGGAAGGTCCTAAACCCCCCTCTTAAGAAGAAGTGTTCAAATTTAGCCCACTTTAAAGTGAAATTTCGTTTTTTTAAGCGAAAATGATATAAAAAAAAAACAAAGATTATCCCAATTTTTGGAAATTTCTCGAAAAAAAGGAAAAGGGGGTCTAAACCTCCCCCCAAAAAGCGACGATGAATTTCAAAAAGCAGCGGCAAAAAGTGTTTATTATCTATTTACTATCAGTCTTCAAAATTTCAGGTTATCCATTGAAAATTTGGACAATCCGGAGCGAAAATTGAGAAACCCATATGTTTAGTGTGGGATAGTCAATTGTGTAGGCTCATGCGATGACGTAATACATAAAAGTACCCAATATTTTGGGTATTTCAAAATATCCAATTTTTGGGTTGCTCCCGAACTGTGTACACCGTAATTCTAGTAATAATTGGTCATTTTCCAGCTTAATAGTTTTATTCGCTTGTCAATTGTGTGACTCATCCCTACCCCCAGACAAGGTGAGTCATTGCACTAAAGTGGGTGGACAAAACTTGTACATTGACGCACCCCTCAGTCACATAGGTGACTGGCATTTTTTGTGAAATGACTTACCCCAAATTAATCACCTCTGTACCAAGTCAATGGGTCTCAAGTAAATTGACCAACCTCAGAGTCACTCTAGTGACTGACAATTGTGTACAATAACGCACATGTGAGTCACTATTTCATATGACAATGACCCACCTTTGACTGACATTGCCGGGAGTAGTAGGGGTGAGTCATACAACTGACAAGTGCATTATGCAAATCAACGTGGCCCGAAGTCAGGACTTTTCTCAAAGGGGCACAGGGACACACATGGCGAAAAGTTTCTCTTTAAGCCTACCCGCACCTGACACCTGAGCTAATCCTGAAAACTCAGGTATGACAATTACCAACCTGACTTCCTGTTCAGTGTATTGTGTTTCCACTCCAAACAATGATTGTTTATCTGCCATTCCTATGCACCCGCAGCCAAGTAGCCTAAGGCTATTTGTGTGTAAGATTACACAAAGCCAGAGCTGCATAATCAAGGCACTTTTGTGATTAAAATCACTCATCCGAGTTAGGTGTCTTAGTGGGAGAAGTTTTTTTTCAAACTAGTGATTAAAATAGCTGTGTATTATATGTCTGAGGTGATGCGTGCATTAACTGTGAATGATTGACGGACCATTTCTCCTAAGGAAAGATATTGCTTCATGAATTACAAACACACTTCAAGATGAAGTGGGCAGAGCAGTGGTGAATCCAGGAATATTTCCACCGAGGAGGCACCCTTTGACCTTACATTTGACCACCTGACACCTCCCCCAGTTTTTTTTTATAACTTTTTTAATACAATTTTTTTTATAGTTTTCACGGCTATTCTGCCAAACACGTGCTGCGTGCGTAGTGTAGTGGACATGTAAATTACTCCTATAGTCAGCTATAGTTATACCCTATATAGCTCATTTCACAATATAAATGTTTACGATCTTATTTGTTATACACAACAACAACAAAGTAAATCACGGCCTATTGTGTGAATCATATAACGTACCGGATATGGTGGCAATTATGTTAAGAAATGCCCTTATCTTGATCATGATTATGATGCCTTTCCTTTCTTATTTGTTTTTTCTTCAGTTTGTATACATTTTGTTCTTCACCAAAGGAATAACGTGCCCTGGTAACATCCCCTCCCTCCCCCCTCCCCCCCCCCTCCTTTCCTCTTAATACCGCCGCTGAGGCATGGCATGCATATACCCACGTTTATTTTTTTATTTTTTTACCAGGGAGTTGTTAAGATTCGCAATGGTGGCTGCATGCATGCCTAAATGATATAAATATGTTTGAAGCTCATTAGTGAAACATGCATGTCTAAGCAAACACGTCTATTTATTAATCTGTGAATCATCTGCCAGAAAGGGGGCACATGATAACATGATTAAACAAACGATATAAATGTAGGACGGTTTGGGAAAATTGGTAAATATTCGCTTGGTGAATGACGAAGTACAATATAAAAATTTATAGGCCACACTTGAAATGGAAACCATAGGCAGTCTGGAAGCATGCTTATGAACATTTATAACACACGAGAATATTGAAATTATGCAGCCATATTGTTCAGATCTTGCAATGAAATGTCATAGTTTGTAATTAATGTACTTGAAATATTAAAAATCATTGTGTTGAAAAACATTTGAATTTTAAAATGGCCGTTTCGCGCCAAAAAGACTAGCTCTTTTGTCTATTTTATCTAATATTTCGAAAACTGCGTGGTGAACATATCAAGTGGGAGTGAAAAAGTCGTAGCCATAACAGTAATCAAGGCATTTTCATAAGTTTTAGGTTTCCCCTAGCAGACATATTTTTCCCAGACGTATTTTAAATTTCAATAAAATGTAACATTGCATAAGGCTTTAACATTAGGATAGCAAAGGATCATGGCAAATATCACAAAATGGCAGCTTCCATGTAGCAAAATGTTCTTAATAATAGGAACATTTATGTTCCCATTGATAGGCATGCTAGCGGACTGTTTGGCACATAGATGTATCATGACCCACTCACTGTTGTTTTTAGTTTTGATGCCAAGAATATTACTGAGTGGGCAGGGCTGAATGTAAAAATCTCAAATGCTGATATTTTTACAACCATACGTTTATTTTTTATCTTCATTAGCATAAATAAGTTGTTAGGATGTGTGTACATGTTTATCAGATTACAACATTCAAATTTACTGATATGCATGGTGGACTGGGCTGATTATGACTCAAATATGGTCCCTATATTGTTGTTGTTGGTTTCGATATCCTATTAATGTGTGGGCGGGGTTGAATGTAACAATATTGACATGTTTCAATCTTAACAAGTGTAAGCCTGTTTTGCCTCTTATGTGGCACAGTTATGTTATGAGGTATGCACATGCTTATGTTGTCAAAATTTCACGAAGCTAAATAAAGTTTTGTTCAAGTCAGCTTGTAAACATGATATCATGTAAAACTTGTCAGTTTAAAACACAGACATCACGAGAGTAGTGAATATTAATGGCAGTGAATAATATAATGAACATGAAATTAAGACGAACTTGACTATATTTCATGACCCATATACCTCAAATTCAATGAATATTCATTACATTTTCAATACGCTCGATGCCTCTCACCTGTTGAAATATAGTATCCAAACATTTCCATGCAGTAACAAATTCCTGAACTTACAGATAAATGTCTCTATTATGTACTTCATTCAATTCATTTAATGGGTTGATTAATTTATCAATAGCAGATTAGAGCTGTTTATGTCTAAGAGCTTAAACAACTTCCGTGTTATAGCCGCCAGTGCACCACAACTGGTTATCAAAGGCCGTGGACATTGACTTGGTTGTCGATGTTATGTCTGTCCGTACGTCGTACCTGTGTTCTCGTCCGGGTCGTATTAAGCGTTTCGTGATAGCATTTGTACTATCATAAACGAATACGCAGGCGACGACCCCGTCATTGTAATTGTGTGTTCAACTCTCTCTCTCTCGTGCTATAGTGGACGGTCATATAGCGTCCAAGGTTTAATGTTCCTGGTGGGTCTCCAAAATGGATCAAATCACTGGAAACATCCTCATATAACATTGGCTGTTGAGAAAAGGATGTAAAAGGTCTCCAAAATGGATAGAAGTACAGGAAACATCTCCATATATCATTTGCTGTTGAAAAAGGGGTGTAAAATACCCATATATCTTTCTACGCCGCTTATATAATTTGAACCTGGACATTGATATAAATAACAAGGAACGGTAGTTTGCTAAAAAAAATAATCTTTCTTTGTCGTTTTTGAGGTCTTCGTTTTAGAAATTTGCCAATATTACAAATCTCAAAAGCGAAGTACCAAAATCTGAAAAAGGAAGAGCTTGAAAAATAGACTAAGTCCGAAAATGTTGAATTTTTTTCTCTCTCGAATATTACAAAGGAAAAATATGTGGAGATGAAAAATGAACTATTTTTGATGATGTCTAAATGATGAGAAATAACAAGGAATGAAGGAATGATTGTTTGTTAATTTTTCAAAAGATCTTCCCTTTTAATTTTTGAGGTACCGTCTTTTTTTTACTAAGTACCAAAATCCGAAAATGGAAAACCTTGAAAAATAGACCTAAATCCGAAAATATTGAAAAATTGGCTATCATTTTTTTAAATTACAATGGGAAAATGATAAAACGTTGAAACATAAACTAATTACGAAAATGTTGAAAAACAGTTCAAAAATGTGTTCTGGCTATTTTCTCAGAAGGTGAACAAATTAATCAAGTTTTTTTCAAAAATTACAATCATTATATAAAAATGCGAAAGAAATGAAAAATTAACAAAGCTCTTTAAAAATTTCGTTTCTTAATCAGTAATTACAATGGGAAAAATATATTTTGGCGGTCTCCCATCTTCTGTCTTCGTTTTAAAGATTTTTGCGGTCTTCCTTTTTCGGTCTTCGTTTCAGAGGTTTTCGTTTGAATGATTTTGAAAGTCTTCCATCTTTAGTTTTCGAGGTCTTTGCTTTAGAACTTTGTAAAGTCTTAGATCTTCGTTTTAGAGGTCTTCGGCTTAGACGCACCCCTTCAATTTCAATCTAATGGCGTATCGAATGGTTAATTGTTTCTTTGGGCCTTTGCTTGGGCCCGTGAAGCTTCTTCATCCTTCCCACTCTATTGTTGTGCGGTTGCATTCATGCTTGACCCCGGCCCAGGCCCGTAGCCAGGAATTTGAA
>JAIGNY010000316.1:472500-497500 GCA_020152595.1 Chiridota heheva | reverse complement strand
TATATATATATATATATATATATATATATATATATATATATATATATATATATATATATATATATATATATATATATATATATATATATATATATATATATATATATATATATATATATATATATATATATATATATATATATATATATATATATATATACATATATAAATATAGGTGATACCATCAATGCGACAGCGTAAATTTGAAATTGTTTTTCATTAATTTATGCGAAGCAATAAATAGCCTTTGACGCAGGAAGGGTCTTGCAAAGTGCAGTATAATATTTCCATATGTATAAACTGAAGAAAAAATCCTTAGGAAAGCGAAGGCCAGGTTACAGTCAATCCAATCTACGATCTCCTATGCGGGGGGGGGGGGGGGGGTCTCGTCCAAACGAACCCACTTTTTCTGTTTTGAGAAAGTGCCCTTTTAAAATCTAATTAAATGATAAGCGCCTTGAATTTCAAAGTTTGTTGCCCTTTTATACGAAAAACGAACCCCCTTTCAAACTCCTGGCTACGGGCCTGCCTATATAGTCCTGTTTCATTAGACTTCATGAAAAGGTATACTATCAAACTACGGACAACGAGGGAGCCATTGCCATATACAGATATAGGGGATACAAACTTCACGGGCAGCTGTTAAGAGATGTAGTTTGTTGATTAACTATGACTAATGTGACCACTTTGCCAAATTTTTACCAAGAAAATTTTCAAAAAAGAAAAACAAATTTCTTTTAGAACAACTGCATATACTCGTTTATCCCCAATTTATAATTGTATCCGTTTTAAGAATTATCTGTCAAAGTCAGTTATCTTGTTAAGGGAACTTCAGTTATAAGTTTTGTAGAGACTGGTAGCATCTGTAGCCGCCATGGCAAGAAGCCGTACCTGAACGCCCCATCTGTCGTCTCCTCCGCCCTCAACATAGCGTAGTACACATTTTCTCCCTCTAAAATATCGATTACTTGAGTAGAGGCACCGTTGCCTGGATCAACAAGATTCTCCACAGTTAAAGTTACGGTTAAGGTTTCATTTCCTGGGAGTATAGCTGGTGGGCGTGGTCTACCTAAATCTGGATATATAAAAAATGAATTTAAATCTATTTCATCTGAATTCGTTGTGCATGTTAAATATGAATAGGAAGTAATATCTGTAGTCAAGGACACATGCACTACGAGGTCAACGGGAGATCATCCCTTCCCTTCACCCCACGGAGTAACGGGGGTAAGAAGTGCCCTCCATTTCAAGGGGGAAAGAAGTGCCTTTTTTTTATTTGTTTTTTTTTTAAAGTTTAAAAATATAACGTTATTTCGCCCGGCTGTTTTTTCGACGTGCTAACAAATATAACAATCAATAACAACTTGGTTGTTAAATACAAATCAAAAAGTCGTTTAATGCTTTGAATGAAAATTGTGAAATAAGCAGATATAGAAACGTTTGTATAATCTGTATAACTGGGACAAACAAGAATAAATTGGAATCATGATCTTCTATAAAGACTATACTGGATTCTGGTTTTCTGCTTTTCTGACATATCTAATGGTTTTTAAAGGCCATCTGTCCTTCAAGCCACAAATCGCAGAGAAAATATTGATAGAATAGATAAAGAATTTAAGGAATCTGAGGACGTGACGTGACAACTAGTCCGATTTCAGACATTTGTACACAAATAATACAGAACTTTAAACTTAATAATAATAATAATGATAATGATAATATTGATGATAATAATAATGATAATAATAATAATAATAATTTTGAATGCTTTCTTCCCCATTTTGTTTCTTTTGATTGTCTTCTTTCATATAAGATGAACTTGCTTGACCCCTGAATTAATCCTTTAAAACTGTTGAAATGGTGTCGTTCGCAATACCTGAAGAACACTTAATTCCAGCTGTATTAAGGCTTGCGTAGGTCCTCCCCGCCAACAATGGCAATATTTGGATCGTGGATCCCAAATCACCAAAGCTTCCATCTGATTCTTGGGCGTTTAAGACAAACTCTAGTGCCATTGAACAATTCCATGTGCTTGGTCGTTCCTGAGCTGAGATAAGTGCCTGCAAAGATCATAGATAAACGCTCTGGTCAAATATATAGGCTCGTAGGCAAGGCGTGCAACGGATGTGTTCGTTACCCCCGCCCCCCCCCTCCTCTTCCTCTTTCTTTCCCCGAGGACACTTCATACTAAAAGTGGTAGAAGTGTGCAGCCCACCAACCGAAAAACATACCCGCAGTATGACAGATTTGTTTTGTAGCTGCAGTAAGAAATTAAACAATTTTGATACCCACAGTATGAAAGAAATTAATTTTGATACATGCAGTATGAGTATTCAACAAAAATATTGTAAAAATGAACCTGCAGTACAAAATTAAGAAAGTAAAACATCATTTTTTGGGACCTGCACTACGAAAATGATGAAAAAAAGACAATTTGTTTTTACTATAAACAAAACACAATTATATTTTTTTGTAGTACAATTTTTTTTTTATAGTAAAAAAAAGACACCTGTACTACGAAAATGGTGCAAAAAGACACCTGCTCGAACGGCATATATACATATACCTCACATATAAAGTTCCTTCCCCTCCCCACCCCCCCCCCCCCCCTTTCCACTTACCCGTGTTCGCACCCCTCCCCACCGACCGCCAAGTGCACAAATCTTTAGCATAATATTTTTTTTGAAGCGAAGCATATAAAATAATTTTCCATATATTGAATCTCTTATATTATCACATATAATTCATGTAAAATTGGCCAATATTGAGACCCCTTAACCCTCTGCCCATCTACTTACATAACAGAAAAAAGGACTCAACTTCAGGAAACGCACCCCCATGAAAAATCCAAAAGTCTAATTGTGTATTACCACCAATTAATCACGGCAATTTGTGAAGAACGGGTAATTTATTAAAACATTACACTACAATCCGACGTTTCTGATTGGTCGAAATATTTACGATAAGCCAATCAATTTCCGCCGCGGAGGTGCCGTTGCTAGTAAAATTATTGATATAAAAAAACGTTTAAGCGATGGTAGCACAAATCCTCAACAAAGTTTCAGCAATTAATCAAAATCAATAATCAATGTCTAAAAAGTTGGAGAAATCTGTGAAAAACGAAAGGGATAAAGTTGAAAATTATCCTTAAAATATTCCCTATTCCTTCTCATTTCATTTCCAAAATATTTCCCTACAAATCAAGAAACTTCCTCAACCACCGCTTACATGCTTGTACGTTTGTGCATCAGTTATGCAAGAACAGGGCGGAGCACTAAAGCATGTGCACGGGTAAGCCACAGGAACCTTGAACAAGTTTGCAATTTAAGGGGTCCATTCACAACGCCTGTTTACATAAATACGGGGCCCAGACCCCGAACTCATATTTCTTCACGGGACCCAAAGGACCCACTGGCCCATT
This sequence comes from Chiridota heheva, assembly GCA_020152595.1. Lineage (NCBI taxonomy): Eukaryota > Metazoa > Echinodermata > Holothuroidea > Apodida > Chiridotidae > Chiridota > Chiridota heheva. The sequence goes on along the minus strand of JAIGNY010000316.1, from coordinate 494,079 downwards.
GTAATGCATGATTAAGGATGACTATATACCTGAGCTGCTAACGCTGTTGAATGGCGTTGCCAAAGCTGCCATCATCTTTCTGAGCCTCCTTAATGCAATTGACCCTTTCATTTAGAATGTCGTTATATCGTTCCCGTCTCCATCTTGGCACGCTGTCTTTAGCACACGACATGGCCATAACCATCATGGACAAAATGTCAGTGTTATGCCCGTCATCACCTGTTAAAAGACAACATTATTGTCAGTGCCAAAGAACTTTCACGCTGTCAAGAAAACATGATAATTAGCTTTGCCTCAGAGTCATTTTACTGTTTTATATCTACTTGGTAAGTTGCTAAAGGCCAGATATCGTGTTAACCTGTTAACGTGGAAATAAAACTACACTAGAATCCAACGTTTTTGATTGGTCGAAATATGTACACAATCATCGACGAGTTATCAATTACCGCCCCGGAGATAACGTTGCTATGTATCCTATTTATTGGTGACGGGTCACGCAATTTTCTTGAGATGAGATTCCAGAGGCGGCGGAAGATCGGGGGGAGAGGGAGGGGGAGGGGAGGGGAGGGTAAAGAGGATCTGAGGGGCACTTTCCAAATGTCGTATGTTGAAAGCATGTAGCACAGCAGTATAAAATTATAGTGCCACCCCCCCCCCTCCCTCTCCCACCTCCCTTCCCTCACCCCTCCCTCTTCCTCCACCGGAATATTTCGAAACTTTTATCGGTCCGAAAATTACTGGTGACCCATTTTCTCTTTTATTATTGTTTTTTTTACATCTTTAAATATTCAAGATATTTTGGTCCAAAATTCGGTAAAATAAAACAAATTTATACCAAAACCTACAACAACAAAAATGAAATTTTATAGATCATAAGTCTTGAAATCGGAAGGATTTAGACTTATATATCATTTTTTAGACTTATATATGATTATTGGTCATGAATCGGAATATATTAAGTGTCTAAAATAATGTGAAAACTATGCAAATAGATCATTATTCATGAGGCCATCATTTTCTTGCTAAGAATGAATGTATAACTCGGTATATCAGTATAAATTAGACCAGATAGCCCAAATTCACACTCAGTCTTTGGCATCAGTGGCAGAACCCAAATTAAAGGCGTTTGCAAGTGAAATTTGTGGTATTTTGCTTGATGTTTGTGTTACTTTTGTCAATCTGTCAATAAAAAGATCAATTATAACAACTGAATAAGGGAACTTAAATATATTTTGATATTTCAAATAACACTTTTTTTTATCTCTGTAAAGGGGCATCTTTTATCTCTGTAAAGGGGCACCTTTAATCTTTGCAAAGAAGATGAGAGAAGGCACGTCAGTTGATGTCAGGGCAGTAGCCAGGATTAAAATCATAGGCGTAGAGGCCCAATTTATGTATTGCCATGGTAGGAGTACACCCGTTGCCATGATAGGAGTACTCCCGGTGCCATGGTAGGAGTACTTCCGTTGCCATGGTAGGAGTGCTATCCGTTGCCATGGTAGGATTTGTGGTCCGAAATTGAAGAATGATCAGCCAAATGGAAGATTTATGGTCCAAAAGTGAGGATTTTTGGTGCAACCCGGAAGCCTATGATAAGTTTCGGTTCAAAATTAACAATATTTAAGTCGACATGGTCTGATGGTCGATGATAGGCAATAGGAATAAAAAATGCCAGTATCTGTTTTCTATGTTTCATTTGATATTTGAATTAATAAAATTTATGGCTTTAACAAAAGTTGGGCTCTACGTCATTCTTTAGGGTTTTTTAGCCCTAAATTTTGTTCAAAATATTAAGGATTTCTTTGTGTCCTAGATTACAGTTTTGTGGTACGAAATTGAAGAATTTTTAACCAAAAGTAAAGATTTGTGGTCCAAAATTGAGGGAAGCCTATATAGCAGGTTTCGGTTCAAAATGAACGATATTTCAGTCGATAAAAGATGCCAACATCTCTTTTCTATATATGTTTCATTTCATATTTCAATTAATTATATATACAGCTTTAAAAAAAAAATGAGGGGCTACGGCATTTTTACGGGGGGGGGGGAGCTATGCCCCCAATATTCCCCTTAGACAGTTAACTGACTTTAAGCAGTCGAGAGAGACTTCACACTTTCTTATGTTTTTTTTTTTTTTTTGTGAACAGATTTAAGAAAAGTCATTGCATCAAAATGTTGGGATAATCTCTTAGATTCTGTACCACTAAAATAGGCCTACTTTCACTAACAAAACGATTTCAAAGGTCAAAAAGTGACAAAATGTGACATAATGCCCCAAGTGGACAAAAAATCCTATAAAGACTGAAAGAGCCACGGGTTATGGCAGTATGGTAGGCCTATAGCTTTACCCAACAGTGTTGGTAAAGGGGGAATTTACACAGGGGGAATTAACACTTCGATAATTATCAGATTATGGAATATATGGAATATATTGATATATTTAGGAATATATTGATAAATTATGGAATATATAAATGGAATTTATACAGTGGGAATTTACACTTCGTTTTTTTATGGCAAATACAAAACGGAAATTCACCTTATTGATTCAGAAAAATTCAAAATTGACGTCTTTAATTGTCGCTTCAGGAAAAAGTCTAACTACGTCACTGGAGTCGCCTCTGACCTGTTGGTACGGGGCATCATCGCTTCCAAAGACCTTACATTGACGAGTGTAGGCACATTATAGTGCGTTATATCAAAAATAACTCGTTTTTTCAAAATAATTCCAGTGTATCACATTAAAACAATTTAAGTCGTACGATTGCTGATAGATTAATTTAACTGGTGAAATTAATACATTGAAGACGCAATATGATTTATATGACCTATGTTCCACATTTAAGAATGTATCACTTTAAATCAGAACTTGAAACGGAAATATGATATAAAGCATTTACCAAACGGAATACCATCATGGCGGTATTGGTTTCACCGATCAGATTACGCATTTTTTTAACAACACAAGACTAAAGGTATATGGCTGTATGGACATGTAGCAACCACTTTGCACATATTGATACAAATGCCCTTCATAAACACTCACCACAAATACTTTCTTACAAAATCGATCCCAAAATGTGAAAAATCCAGCTTATTTGTAGGTCTCCAAACGTCTGAACGTATGCTCATTCAGTCATTACGTATTGGTTTTTTTTCGTGACGTAAGGATAGGACAGTACACTAACGTTATGTGAAAGTTACAGTGTAACATGCAGTAATACTTACAGCCTAACGTAACAAGTGCAGTTCGCCAATCATAAAGAACTTATGGATCAGAACTTGAGTCGATATTTCCTCTTTATCCACGAGAAAAAATCATCGAAGCGATTTTCTTATGTCTGATTTAATGAAACTGATGTTTTGGAGTAGCCTATGTCAATGTGACACAGTAACACAGTGAAAGTTATGCATTGTAGGCCTCTCCGTGTCCTTATTCTAACGTCACACGCCTTTTTTAATAGTGGAAGTCGTCTTTTTTTTAAGCTTAAGTTTTCACTTTTTTCGCGAATATCTTAGAAACGAGTGGAAATTTTGAATAGATGTATGTTAATGAAATGTTCAGAATATTAAAAGAAAGATATTTATGGCAAAATCTCTACCTGTCCATATACCTCTAAAACAGAAGTAAGATGATTTTTCAAGTATTTCGAGCAAGGATGTGTTACATCCTTGTTTCAAGTCACATGACTTTGTTTACATCGCCATTTTGTAGGTGATACTGCCGTCTGCTGTACACTTACATACGTTTGCATGTTGTTATATAAGATTACTTTTGTAAGTGGTACATGCCGGAATCTTGCTATGCCGTTGGTTGCACTAATTGATAGAAGTGTTTAAAATCCACTGATTAAGATTACATAAAGTACTTAGAGGGTAATATTTTCTTCAAAATAACATTTTATATCAAAAAATTAATTTATCTGGCCAGTTCATTTTAACAGGCGCGTGTTTATATGCCCAACACGTGTTTACATTCCCAGCGCGTGTTTTCATCACCAGTGCATGCTAGCGCGTGTTTTAGACCAAGTCTATGTGTTTTACTTGTGATGTGTCTGAGCTGGGTAAAGATCAGACACGTAAAATACTCAACGCGCAAAGCTCTGCCCTGCAAATGGCTCCCACTTGTGTTAGAGTCACGTGATGAAATCATTCAATAAGAATAAGTAAGATATGAACACTCGTACGTTTTTTTTTTCTTCCGCTAATCTGTTCTTTAAGGTGAATTTCGCTCATCTATCGTTCAACATATACAGGTTTCTGCATGTGACAGGGACAAGGTGGTGGGGGACAGGGGTCATGGCCCGCAATAATTTTTAATAGGCCTTTATCTCTCCGCCCGATGACAAAGGCCAATATTTGCCCTTGACCTCCCCCCTCCTACCCCACCAGTGCCGTAATTCTCATCTGAAAAGTGGGGGCATGGCCTCTTATCCAAAAAGTGGGGGACAAGAGTCAAATTTCCCCAAAATATGTTGAAAAACGGGGGACATGTTTTCTGTCCTCCGAGAACGGCTCTGCACTCCACCTTAATCTCAAACCTATTGGAATATTCCTTTAAATTCCTTTAAATCTAACACTAATTTAATTCCAAAAATTATTTACCATGGCCAAATGGTGAAGCACAAGCATCGTGGCCGCGATTTCCACGGACGAGGGTGTTCAACAGGGGCCAATCCACAGTTCCATTGTAGGCGCTGCAAAGGGCTATTACAGCAAGCCCATACTGGAAGAAGTTGTTGAAGTTGTCTCTAGGAAATTGACGAGTCTGATGCCCCTGGAGGAATGGAAGGTCAACGCCATAAAAAGAAGTTATCGGTCTGCATGTCGACTGAAGGGCAAGAAGGTATTGAGCAAGAACTCCGGCACCCACGTCAATATTTCTTAGGTTTGATCTATGACAGGAGACATATTAAGATGAGAGTATTAAGACATGGTTAGGAATGGGCCTAAATTGTTTAAATAAATTCCCGTCAAAATCGGTTACAAAGTGATCATTTTACAGCATTAACTTCAAACTTGGATACCTAATTAAGTTAGCTTAAATTGAGCAATAGTTTATTTTTTGGTGGTTTAAAGTTGCCTATCGAAAGTGAGGGGAACAATGGGGGGAAATTTAAATAATAAAAATCACATCAAACTACACAAATTTACCATACTCTGTTGCCCTTTTCGCGTGCAGGCGGCCTTCGTATCTGACTTGGGGCTGGTCACGAGTGGTAGCTGGAATCAAAGAGCTTCTGTGTAGAAGCTCTTTGCTGGAATCCCAGCCTTCCCAGGAGTAAGACGTCCGGTAGCGAAAGGTCATTCAATGGGGCCCTTAGTGACTATGTGTGGCTTTCTAGCGGGAGGCCCGATAACAAGAGGCCTGGTAATGGGTAGTCACATAACACCTGACTGTAGTTTACGCTATAGCCAATACATGGCTGCTATACACATTATGCAAGTATTGCCTTGAAAGTAGTGCCTTATCGAGTGAGGTGTTTATCTCACTAGTTAGCTAGTTGTAGGCCCGGCAGTTGGAATACTGGTAGCGGGAGGTCCGGTAGTGGGGAATCACCGTAACGGTAGTGGGAGGTCATGTTGTGCAATTCCGTAGAGGGAGGTTCAGTAGTAGAATAGCCGCTTGTGGGCTGCGTGGTAGTTGGGATCACGGTAGTGGAAGGTCAGGTAGTGGGGTGCCCGCTTATGGCAAGTCCAGGTTAGGAAACAGCAACATTTCCTCGTAAACCTCAAAATAATATTTTAACAATTCTGGTCATATCTTAAAACAAATAGAAGGCAAAAACTGATTATTTTGACTGGTAAAACAAATAAGAAAATCATACTTACTTGTAACCGGGCATCAAATATCGAAGTAATTCCAGGTCTAGTCTCTCGCTGATAAGAGTCCGAGAGTCACGGTCCAAATTTGCAAACCAAGAAGGATCGGCCAGTTGGAGGGAAAATACAGCTGTCTGTGTACTAATGTATGGCCAACGGCCATCAAAGAGACGCTGATCGGCCAGCCATTTTATTGCACTTTGGCGAGCAATGTCCGTGCGGTTGACCAGTGCTGGATCGGATGAGTTACCTTGAAAATATCATACGTCACCATTAATGACTTGAACATATTATCTTCGAAACTAGATCCTGGTGAGCCAGGTCTCTCTTTTTGGCAGTTTGGTAGTGTTTTAAATGTTCCTTGACCATTTTTTTTAACCTAAAAATTGATAAAATGTTATAGATCTCAGATAATTATACTTGGTATACAAATTGGTGTAAGAGAAGTTTTGTAGCTCTCCACGATGGTCAAAAAGTTTTACTCGAATAATTATGAGACTCTGAAATATTGCTCCCTCACTTTTCGGTCTATTGCCCCTTTAAGCTTTTAGCCCCTTCAATATATAAACATTTATCCAAAATATATGCACATATATATACTCTGCAGTTATTTTCTACTCTGTACGTTCGTCCGCGTTTTTCTTTTTTAATACGTTGATTGCTTTACTTGACTTCTGAATTATTCATTCATTTGATTATAATCTAAAGATGATAAGATATTCTTTCTATAACTTCATCATGTATCCAATCAGCTAGTTGCTTGAATGAAATAACTTTGGTCACGTGTGAAAAGTACCGTAATTGCAGGGGACCAGGGAATGACCACCCTACCCCCTCCCCCATAATCACTATGCTATCAATATGCTGACCAGGGAGGCCCTTATATAAGTCTGATGGTAATCTCCTCGTCCGGATTCTGTAAGTTTAAGCATTATATTTCCTAGGAAGTGAGAATTAGCTGTCAACTGCGCAGGTTTTAGGTTTAGATCATACAGATCTATATTACGCCTAATGATCTAATGGAAAAGTTTATTATCATAAGCAGGGCCGGAGTTGTAAGACCCGCCGTGCATAAACGGTCTTAACACCAATCTGGCAGTATCATAGGGCAATCGCTTAAAGGCCATCTATCGTGATTAAAATGTGACGGCCTACATTTTATTCCAAATCGATCACTGATTGGCGTATCAGTATAAGTGCTTGCTAGACCATTGTGTATCGACCAATCAAAACGCACGAATTGAAACATATCTACTTCCACGTTAAAGACGATAACTGGCCTTTAAAAATCGCTTGTGCGGACGGCATTCAGCTGCTCCTTGCAATGACGAAATCTGACCTATATTGAAACAAAATAAGCAAAACATAATCCCTAACAGCTTTTTAGTCTCTAACTTTGTTGTCTTATTTTTGGATTGCTGGCAAACATCTGGGCCTCCGCTACTGATCATAAGGATATAATTAATTTTAAATAGGCTTTCTTGTATAGTTGCTCTGTTGTCCATGATTCATAAAATCAGCTGCTTGCGAAATTCATACATAGCTATGGTTAGACTTAAGTCCCGTTCATTTTATCTTTGAGTATAGAGCTAGAGATGACTTCAATCTAGGCCTTATAAACAAAACTATGTGATATGCTCGGTATCAATTACAAAGAAATGTATCAAACACTTAATGTTGTTGCTTTCTTACACTACCTTAAAGCAGACATAAAATCTGTCTTTTTCTTTATTTGATATGATAGAAATAATAATTATAAGTCATCTGAAGAAATTTCACATTGTACAATTTTTTTTTTTTTACGTTATTTCCTAATTTTATTATTTCTGTCAATATAAGCCTACATGAGAGCGGCCATTTTGTTAATACGCCCTCTAAAAATGATGTCGACTCTGGTTCTCTGAACACTTCTCTAAAAGAGTAGGGTGAAAACCCGGTGTTTATCCACTTCAGTCCCGGTCATGCCGGTCGCACTAGCTTGGCGTCTATGCTCCGTATAGAAGTCTTGCCGAGTTCCCGAAAGGGAGGATCATGTACAAAACAAACAAAAACATTGGACAAAATGGCAGCGTCAACAATTGAGAATGGAATAAGAATTTATGATGGCGTTTTTGGTAGTTTTTTTTTAATTCTTTTATTATTTTTTTATTCTCTATCATATATCAAGCTAGAATATTTAACTTTATGTCTTTTGTAAAAAGAGCTTGGAATTTGAAAAATACGTATGCTTCTTGAATGATCAACCAAATTGTTATTACCATGTATATGGGATGCATGGAGAAACATTTTTAATTGATATGTATACTTGTTATGCACTTATGATTTTGTTCCCCTCTCAGTTGTATAATTATATAAAATTTAAAAAAACATACAAAACAATATAACAAAATTAATAAGTTAAAAACATACCGCACACTTTTTCCGCACTCACTGCATATGAGATGTAGCACACCAGTAGTATGTTGAACACGAATTTAATTGCTAACGATGCCATAGTTAGCTGGTTGTAACAATTGTTCCTATACCTTTGACTAACAAACTTAGAAGTGATTCAAGCTTGTAACGGATGCTGTTTATCATCAAAGGGCTGGTTGTTACAATGTAATGTTTCCTGTTCGTTTGGCTCCATGATTTGATGAGACCATGTGCAGCTTGATAACTTCCGAATCCCTGATGAAACTACCAATTTTCTAAAAAAAACTCAGTTACTAGAAGTTGAACGTACAGAAAAAAAGGGAAAAAAAGTCAAAACTTTCGGCGAAAACAGGATTAAAAGTAGATTACTTGATCAACATGGTCAGGGCGGGATACAATGACAAGATTTTGTTCAATGATTTTTTTTTCATCCTTCTGAATTGATTTTGGCACAAAATTAGCCTCCCTGAGTACTACTCGGTCAGTCAGGACTTGAACTAATTTTGCCAGCCAAACTTCGGGCTTGTCATTCAATAAAAGTATGAAACTTTTCAGGATAAATAACCTGCTAGAAAGAAGAAAAAAAAAGGAAGAAAAAACCAACGTTGTTATTGTCTATTTCAAATGAAAATAATAAATTTGTGAAGACTTTCAATAACGTCAAAGGTACCTGCAGTTTCCGATTTATCAGTTTATTACTAATCAAAAGTTGATTAATGAAGACCTTAAATTTCAAAAAGCTGTTAAAAGGTCAAATTCTAACCATTTTAATGATTGTTTTTATTATTTCTATTAGTTATATAAATAACAATTTCTTCCAATTACGCACAAGTATAGCCACTTGATGTCCACAGAGCTTTAATCATTTTATTCGTTAATCGTTTAACCGTTTTTCCTCCGTCACCTCATTTTCTCTTTTTAGTTTTAAATACATTGCAGGCATGATTTTGTTCCTCCAAATCTTTACTTGACTAAAATTACTTGGACGGAAAAGATTCGTTCCTTTACACCTGCCTATCATCCTGTATCTCTTCAAAGATGCTCCACATATCTGCATATAAATAACTTGGCTAGCGTGAAATATTTGTCTGTTTGTGCAGGGGCAAAGCACATTCAGATTGGCGGAAGTGTGAATGGGGTCCACGGTATAAAGTGACGATCATTTGACAACAGAAAATAATAATTGGCCTATTTTAAGTCATTTTTGGCTCAATGACATGATGTAGGCTTACTGCTCAGCAACAGTAAAATCCAAGTTTTTCCAAGTGTATTTATCGTCTGATAGTGGACAACGAATTTCATTTATATTTAACCAAATTGGCAAGTGCGATTTTAAATGCCCGTCGAGCGTTAAAAACATATTGCATCGAACAGAGGATGAGGGTGTTGGGGTTGTCATATACACATTTTCGATTGGGGGCAGGTATAGGCGGTATTTTTTTTGGGGGGGATTTTTTTGGGGGAAGGGGCACTTCCCATCCCCCTTCCAACACACACACATTTTTTCCTCATTCCTATCTTTTGATTTTTTGCATCGTGGCGTGGTTTTGTGATCCCCACACTTTTGACTCCCCGACCCCACACTTTTTTTCCGAATTCGTCTCTTTGATTTTTTGCATCGCGGCGTGGTTTTGTGATCCCCACACTTTTGACTCCCCTCCCCCCCCCAGCACTTTCGTCACTGCATGTACTATAAATATGTTTCAAGATACACTTATTTGCAAATACATAATACCATACCTTAGGCGGATAGGTAGCTTTGTTGGATTGATTTCTCGCAAGACGCATGTTCCCAAGAAACAGATGGGCAGAAACTAAAGAAAAGTGAGGGGCACAACCTCTTAGGGGAAGACTTCCCAAGTCATATGCATATGCCCCCCCCCCATGTCTGTATACATGATAAATTAAAGGTGTATTTCATTTAGAAAGGGACACTTTTCCAATGGAGACACATTCTTCCACACATGGGACTGACACACAAAAATTAGAGCTATTTCAATTTGAAAGGGGCGTTTTTGTAATATTTATTAAAACAAAGTATGCGCACATTCTAATAGTTTGACAGTTTAACACCTTTGACAGTAATTGAGAGGCACTTTACCTTTTCAAAAGGGCCCCTTTTATCAATTTTCGGAAAAGTGAGGGGGGTATATGGCCCCGGTTCCAACACTAATGGAGCGAATGGAAGAGCGATTGAATTTGAAAAGACTAATAAATCAGACATTAGATCTTGGAGTATCACAAGTTCACAACCGGTTTATCGCTTTGAGAGGATATTCACACAATATACTGGTCGCCCTGCCATGTACAATAGAGGGCAACTTTCTCATAAGGTACGTGCAGAGTAGGGGACAGTGCAGAACGTTCGCTCTGTTTCCCCTCAATTAGGCAAGGGTATGATAATCACTTGAAAATTGAAATCTGTTTCCAAGGTGTGAATTATTTAGAAAATATCGACACTCCCCCCCCCCCCCTAACCCCCACCCCCGTCCTCCCATCTTTCCCATCCCAATCGTCATCACGTTTATTTTTCATTTCTGAGGGCTAAAATTTCCTTGTTGCTTCATTCTCCAAAATTGCCACCCGGCCTGACATTTACGAAATAGAACAATCCTTTAGAGTCTCTTGCTCACGAGATTTGTTTACTTTATGATGAGAACGCGTTTAACAGCTCAAATAGTGGGGGTGAAAAGTCCTCCGGATTCACTCAAACTACTAATTTCCCCTCTCCTTCTCCCCTATAACTGATATTTACCGCTTATACTAGATTTTACCAGCTCACTGTAGCCTAGTTAGGCCTAAAAGCAATTCCAGAAAATATGTGAAGAGGGGGAGGGGGGGAGTGGTCGGTGACATACCACTTGTAGCCACCCCCAATCCCAATCCCAATCCCAGCGAGCTAATCCATTCACCCACCTCTAATTTTAATCTCAATCCCAATCCCAGCGAGCTATAAGCCACCCACCCACTCGCATTCCCAATCCCAGCGAGCTAACCGTCCCACCCACCCCCAATCCAATCGTAGTGAGCTAACCCACCCACCTACCCCCAATTCCATTCCCAATCTCAGCGAGCTAACTCACCCACCAACCCACCACCAATCCCAATCCCAATCTCAGTGAGCTAACCCACCCACCCACTCCTTATTTTAATCCCAGCGAAGTAACCCAACCCCATCCCAATCTTAGCGAGCTAACCCACCCACCTACCCCAATTCCATTCCTTATCCCAGCGAGCTAACCCACCCCAATCCCAATCTTAGCGAGCTGACCCACCCACTTACCCCCAATTCCATTCCCAATCCCAGAGCGCTAACTCACCCAACCACCCACCCCTAATCCCAACGAGCTAACCCACCCACCCACCCACCCCTAAATTAAATCCCAGTGCGCTAACCCACCCACCCCCATCCCAATCCCAGCAAGCTGACCCACCCACAATCCCATCAAGCTAACTTACCCACCCACCCACCCACCCACTTTTAATTTTGATCCCAGCGAGCTAACCCACCCACCCCCAATCCTAATCCCAGCGAGCTAACCCACCCACCCATCCACCCCAATTTCGATTCCAGCGAGCTAACCCACCCACCCACCTTAATTTCAATCTCAGCGAGCTAACCCACCCACCTACCCCAATCCCAATCCCAGCGAGCTAACCCACCCACCCACCTCTAATCCCATCGAGCTAACCCACCCACCCACTCTTAGTTGCAATCTCAGCGAGCTAACCCACCCACCACTCCCAATCCCCGCGAGCTAACCCACCCACCTATCCCCAATTCCAATCCCCGCGAGCTAACCCACCCACCCATCCCCACTTCTAATCCCAGCGAGCTAACCCACCCACCCACCCCCAATTTTAATCCCAGCAAGCTAACCCACAAACATTTTTCGATTTGCAACCCTTGTCGGAATTCAACAACCCTCTAACCCTCCCCTCCCTCCTCCCCCTCCCTTCCCAACCTGCCTCTCTCTCCCTTTCCCCACCCCTCTGTCGGCCGGGAAAACCTTGGTATTACATTTGGTTTTTCACACGTGTGTTAAAGAAGAAAAAACGTGTAAACGGATATTAATTCGAAAACTATATTTTTTTTAATGTAAAACATAAGATATATTGAAGAATATAGGAAAATAAAGTTGATCTATACCACGATACATACAACTTATCATTCTTTCTTCGATCATCGTGTGTACTTCCATGGTTAACGTGGACACCGTAATTGCGTGAAGATCAGAAATACCATACAATTCATCGTTTCTGATTTGTCGAAATGTTTGCACAATCACCGACCACCAGCCAATTAATTACCCTATTACCGCCGCGGCGTCACAACAGTACTATGTGTTGGTGGAGGTCAAGCAAAGGAGAGTCCAGATTCCGTTTATAACTGTTTAAACTAAAATATTAGCACTCGATAGAGCGCAATTTCAACATCCCTAGAATAATTTTAGAGTTGTTTTGATCCCCACACCCAATATAATCTACCTCAGAAATCCTAGGCCCACCAAGTTTCATCAGGTCTGTAATGAACATTGCAATCTGAACACTTGACAATTATCTTTTAACTGGATTTCTTCCAAGGCCATACCATTGTTTTCAGTCTTATTTGAGTGAAGCATCATTGTTTGAGCTCTATTCAGCCAGGATTCACATTTCATCATTTTCCATTCATGGGAAAAACCAATTGTATCATTTTCATTGATTCCAGAGAACACTTTATGTAAGTTTCTTTGAGTCCAGAAAATGTATTGTTTGGATCTTCATTCAGAGCACAAAGTCATTGTTCAGCACATTCCATTGGAAAGTTTAAACTTAGTCTGACAACTTAGTCTTGACAGATCTCATCCTAAAACACCCCACCCCTCAATTTATGTCCTTCCCCTGTTCCAAGTAGTCCTAAATTGTAATGACTTTTTCATGAAACAGTAAGAAAACCACACATTAAATTTAATCGAATCCAATCATTAGTTCTGGAGATATCTTGATGACAGACAAGCTCACCATAAAATGTCCCCACCCCTCCATTTGCACCCTTCCCCTGTTCCAATGTCTCAAAATCATCAGTTCTGGAGATATTTTGATGACAGACAAACACACAGGGGCAAAAACATGTCCCCCCTCCCCCCTCATTTGCACCACTCCCCTGTTCCAATATGTCTCACATTTTAATCACTTCTTTCTTACGCAGTAACAAAATTACACACCAAATTTAATCCAAATCCAATCATCAGTTCTTGAGATATCTTGATGACAAACAAACAGACAAATAGGGAAAAACATGTCCCATTCAACCTTTCCCTTTTCCAATATGTCGCAAATTATTATCACTTCTTCATTAAGCCGCATCAAAACTACGCACCAAATTTGATCCAAATCCAGTCATCAGTTCTTGAGATATTTTGATGACAAACAAACACACAAATTTACAGAGGCGAAAACATAACCTCCGTCCAACTTCGCTGGCGGAGGTAATAAAGATTTTGACTAATCGTGTTCCTTCTTGCATTTTTGGTAAGTTTGTACATATTGTAAATATATACTCAAACTATGAACAGTCCTAACTTGAAAACTAGATACATTCTATTTAAAGTTAGTTTAAAATGTTCTGCTAAAAAGTTGATTTAAGAAATTAAACAATTAAACGGAAAGGCATTCTGATTACTATGTTGATATATATAGGTTAGTTGAATCCACTAGAACTGGGTAAATGCGAAGATGTATTCTTCTCCAGAGGCCGTTGGATACAATCCAGAGATACCTGGTAAAGAGAGAACATATAGCGAGACGCTGATCAAAAAAGTGGAGTACACAGGTATATGTTTAATAGCATGCCATCAAAATCTTGCGACAATGATGCTTTACCAACAAACCTTCTAAAAAATGTTTTAAGTGCAGTTATTAAACCTCTTACAAAAGTAGTAAATACTTCTCTTGAATGTGGTGCCTTTGCTAATGACTGGAAAAAAGCCATCATTAGACCTCTTGTAAAGAAACACAATTTGGACTTGAATTTGGCCAATTATAGACCAATCAGCAATCTACCATTTATCTCCAAAGTTGCTGAAAAGTTGTGCTGAAGCAATTGAATATTCATTGTGAAAAGTGGGCCCCTTCCACCGTATCAGTCAGCTTACCGTCCCAATCATAGCTGTGAAACTGCAATAGTTAGTTTGGTAGATGATTTACTGGGGTTTTGAGAGAAAACAGGTCACACAAATGTGTTTTATGGATCTCTCAGCGGCATTCGACACTGTTGACCATGAAGTTTTACTAAAAGTGTTGTCTGCTCAATATGGTATAGACCAATTGTCACAAAAATGGTTTACTGACTATTTGTCATGCAGAAGGTGTTGTGTTAAGGTTAATAATTCTTATTCAACCTACAAACCATTAGATTTCAGTGTTCCACAAGGAAGTCTCTTGGGACCCGTTTTATATTCAATGTATGCTAGTACATTGCAATATGTCATTCCTAATTGCTTTCAACTGCACGGGTACGCTGATGATCATGCGATTAAGCAATCTCACCAACCTACCATTCAGGATGCCACTAGAGTCAAAATGAAATATCACACACCATGCAGCAAGTTAAAATCTGGATGGATCAAAATAGACTCAAACTTAACGACACGAAAACTGAATTTATACAGTTCGGGTCAAGACAAATGTTATCCAAATGCCTTGTTGAGAGTGTCCCTATCAATGGTGGAATTGTGAAAGCTGCCACTTGTGTGAAATATTTAGGGGTTCATTTAGATACAAATTTGGCATTCAAAACTCAGATCAGTGCAAGGTGCAGGGCTGCCATGGCTAATCTCAGACTGGTTCGTAGCATAAGAAATGTACTAACATTTGATGCATGTCACGCTATTGTGTTAGGATTAGTTATCAGCCACTTGGATTACATAAATTCTATTTTCTTAAATACGCCTGATTTTGACATTGCTAAGTTACAACGAATACAGAATATGGCAGCAAAGCTAGTTTTGAGAAGAGGGAGAAGAGAAAGTGCCTCTCAGGCACTGCGTGATTTACATTGGCTCCCTATCAAGTCCCGAATTATTCATAAAGTGTTGACCCTGATATACAAGTCTGTTGTTGAAAAGTCGGCCCCAGATTACCTTAGGTGTAAATTTTCATTAGCCACTAATTCAACCAGATCCCTCCGCTCCTGTAATGTTGCCTACAAATTGGTGATTCCACGTACTCAGCGTAAAACATTTGCCTCAAGAGCTATTAGTGTTGCAGGAGCAGAACTCTGGAACAAACTTCCAAATAACATCAAACTTTCTCCCAATGTAAACATTTTTAAAAGGCAGCTGAAGACACATCTATTCCTTCTTAATTTTTGAAATTGCATTTTACACATTTTATCTTTTTATATCCAGTGTTATATATCATTTATACAAAGTAATATTTTTCTAAACCATTTTATCGATTTCCAAATTACTTTTTATATTCAACTTTTTACTGTAGTTTTGATATGAGTATTGTATTTTCCTTTATCCGATTTTGATATTTATACGTACATGATTATATTTTTTTTTTTTCTTTCTATATTTGTATTTTAATTGTAAAGCGCAGCCGAAAACCATGTTATGGCATGCGCTATATGAAATGAAATAAATAATAATAAAATAATAAAAATAATGTGTCTTTCTTATCCTGTTATCGGTTCTGCCCATTTAGGTCCCACATTAGTTTAAAGTACAGACTTGCACAAAAATACAATGATAAAAGCAAAGGCGTGTTCTACAACATCATGATCAATTATCAGTAGCCCCACTGTAAACTGGCACCTCTCTGGTTTAACCACAAACTAACAAATAAAAAGAAATCAGCTAAATCTTACCCGGAATTTGACCTAAAATCAGAAAACCGAGACTAGGCTGTTTTACTGATATACCCATCAAAATTAGAAAATGAAAAACAATATGTGTGCATTTCAAGTGACAAACTAATAGAGCTATAGTCTATTTGTAAAAAGGTTTTGTTCAATATTAAAATGGTTGATAACAGGATCATACCTTCACCCAATACAATTCCTGAGGAAATTGTGGTGCAGGGTATTTAGAAATATTATCCCTTTGCATAGAACCCATATAAAACATATAATATTTATCCTTGTTCTTTTAAAACTATGTTGGAAAGGATCTTGTTGGTCTGAAAGCCCTCTGAATGCTAATGAGAGAATTATTTAATTCACACCTCATACTGTCATAAGAATTATTTCTTTGATATTTAGGTTGATTTACATTAAATGTGAAACAATACTCAAATCATACTGATGACCTTTTCTCTCTCCTTTATTTTTTTGCAGTTTAATTTTTTGTTGGAATCCTATGATCTTTTCACAGTACCTCAAAGAGAGCAAGGTTCTAAGTATCCTTTCCCTAAACTCTTTTTGGAGGTACTTTTGGTTGTAATGGCAAGAAAATATTACCTGTGGGAGCCCAGCCCCGATCAGGCCCAATCAAAATGGTCCAGAATTGGTTCGCGGAAACATCATTGGCTACGCCATTAATCTTTTGCAAGGACTGGCCCCACATGGTCAGCGTTGATTCAAATCTGTTAAATGATAAAGAAAAAGAAAAATGAAAAAAATAAGTATAAAATAGATAACACGGAACTTTAAAATTGATATTTAGAAGAGTCATTATACCATTTTCACTTCCGCAATCTATCCCTTCTTGCCAGGGTCATAATTCCCAGGAGACAGGCAGGGGTAGGGACCCAAACGTTTTGGCAGAATTGAAAACAATACATAAGGTTGTGAAAGATTATGTTCCCCTACTTTGTGGAGCAAACGTATTGTCGCATGTCTCCCACAATTTGTGGAGGAGAATATCACGGCCCTGCTTCTTGCAGGACGGGATGGCAGCGCCGGACGATCATGATTCCACTCGTAGTGTACGCGTCGTTAATGGTGTCATGTGTGGTTGACCAAAATTAAAACTTCCCATCAAACGGCTATTTTACACTTGTCAAAATTCTCTAGTTTCTTGAAAATCTATCGTAATGATATCCTCTCAGGCGCGTAGCCAGGGGGAAATGAGAGCGGTCGCCCCCTCCCCCCCTCCCAATTTTCAGAAAAAAAAAAAGGACCGACCTTTTTAAATGAGTAGTCGTTGATAGTGATATATCGGGCGAGCGAATACAATATTATACGTTTTTAGGCACCCTCTAGTGCACCAAAACGCAAAGCTACCAGGTGCTTTACCCCTAAACCCCACTATATAGGGCCCTTTGGCGGGCCCCTAGACCCCACGTCGAATGCACAAAGCGTATACAGCTAGCAGATCCGCACCCCCCCTTCCTCCCGAAAAAAAAGACCTGGCTACGCCTTTGATCCTCTGCCAAATTTCTAGAAGAAATGCAATTGCCGCTATTACATGGAAGCATGGCGGAACTTGAAAGCTTAAGCAGTAATCACTTAATCGATACATTATGAACTACAATCATTTATGTAAACAAATCTTATTAAGTCAATTCCAATTTTACTCAGATGTTGTGAAAGTAGACATTATCGTATGACCTAATATTTCCGTTAAGAATCTAGATTTATGAGTGGTTTGTCCACCGTTCTCTACTTTACGTGCCTTAGCGGGGTGTGAACACCGTCGGCGGAGATCTGAGCGCCAACACCCTTCCCCTCCCGTAGAAAATGTTTAAAATTTGTTGTGGTGCTGCAAGAAAATCATGGAATGCAGCTGACATAAATCTCGAGTTTCAGATCCCGCATCCGAGAGTCACCCACCGCCCGAATTGGAAAAAAAGGAAGCCACACTTGGCTGCTTGGGTCGACCCCGACTTGCTTTGGAAACATTTAACCTTACCGGAATTTCTCTCCCGAAATCTTATCAGCCCTCAACATGGCGTAGTAAACATTTTCTCCCACCAAAATATCGACATTAAGGGACGCATCACCGATGCCTGGATCAACCATGTTCTCCACGGTTAACGTGATAGTTAAAGTTGAATCTCCTGGTTGGATAGGCGGCGGCTGAGGTCTATCTATGGATCAAGAAAAGAGCCATACGCGTTTATATTTAATGAACAAACGAATGGATGAGGAAATTGTCCTGCTATCATGCTATAAGACCAACGCATTTGGCCGAAAAGCTTTCTCGTATATGAAACCAATTAATTTACCGTTACGCGTAGCTCTGGTGTTCCGTCCCTAGGGCCCTGAGCCACTTATTGGGGGCTCTATCACTGGAACCCACCGGGTTCCTAAAGTGTGCTGTGCCCCATAACCTATAATCAAGAGGCCAATGGATGAGTCCTTGAGTCCATGTTCTCATTCTTCAAACTGATACTACAGATATTCAACGGTTCATTATGCGACTGTATTTCAGTTGGAGGGGCAAAACATGATTTTAGGGCCGCGGGCAAAAAATGAGCATCTATTTAATTATACATAAAATTCAATACAAAATAACAATAACTAGCTAAACTTTGGCAGTCTGGAGAGCAAGTGCGAGCCGCTTTTGCAACGGTAGAAAGAAGAACTTTTTTAGGCGGAAGATAACCATCGCAAGCTTTCTTTGACCCCGACCATGATTACAAAGTTATGGTTCTATCAAATATAGTATAATATAGAACAATCTAGTGACCCGCCCAACCCCCAAGATAGATTTTGCCTCACGATTTACCTGTAGGACACGTTATTTCTACATCTTTCAGACTCGCTTGAGTTTTCTTTGCCAATAACGGCAATATTTGTATTGTAGATCCCAAATCAGTGAAACTTCCATCTGGTTCTTGGGCGTCTAAGACGAACCCTAACGCCTCTTCACATTTCCAGGTGTCTGGCGCTTCTTCGGCTGAGATGAGTGCCTATATGCAGTGAAGAGTAAAACAAAAGATATGAGTTTCAGCCCCGGAGAAACCTTAAAAGATTAGTTCAGGAGTCAATCAAGTTTATTTGATATTCTGATATTAAAGAAGACTTTAATAGAAACAAAATGGTGAAAAAACTACTTTAATATCTTATTCCGTTATGGAGTATTTCAAGAAGTTTAAAGTTGTTTCTCATTATTTTAATGACAATATGTGGAAAATTTACTGTAGAAGGTTGGCAACCTAATTTCACTGTCGCTACATTATATGGCCTAAGTAGAAAATGGTGTTCACTTTATATAGAAAAGTGATTCTTTAGTGATTTTATTTTCCGCTGAATACGATGGCCTACACCGATAAGTTCTAAAGTGTGTCCAAAGTACACCCCCACGGAAACCTCCTGAGGTGGTGAGGGTTCCAATTTACTATATGGCTAACCATTGACCGATTCAGATAATTTTGGTGTCTGTTTGTGGGTTTTTGGATGCACCGATTTTAAGAAACTTATTTTCAAAATCCAAAATGGCCGACTTAGGGGTCAAATTTCAAAATGGCCGCCATGTGGCTTCCCCCCCCCCCCCCCCCTTCCCACCTCCCCCTATCTTTGTCCAAATTTACTGCATAACAATAAAAAATACTTATGGTGTCTATTTGTAGGTTTTGGGATGTACCGATTTCAAAAAAGTAAACTTTAAAATCCAAAATGGCCGAGTTTTAGGTCAAATTTCAAAATTGTCGCCACGTGATTGTCCCAATTTACTATATGGCTAAACATTCACCGATTGAATAATTATGTTGTCTATTTGTATGTTTTTGGATGCACCGATTTCAAAATATTCATTTTCAAAATCCAAAACGACCGACTTATGGATCAAATTTCAAAATGGCCGCCAAAATATGAACTTTTCAAAAGATGCATTTTTTACCTATTTTTAAATGTTTTGGTGCCTATTGGTATGTTTTTGGATGTAACGACTTTAAAAAAGTGACTTTAAAAGTCCAAAATGGCGGCCTTGTGGGTCAAATTTAAAATGGCCGCCTTGTGGGTCAAATTCAAAATAGCCGCCAAAATCTTAAGATTTTAAGTTGTGGTTAGCATCATCATCATCGTAATCGTCATCATCGTCATCGTTATCATCATCATCATCATCAATTACCCTTAATAAAATTAACATTAAGGGCCATTTGGGGACGTATATAGGAAGCATCAAGCCCCCCCCCCCCTCCCTCTTCCTCCTGCTCCTACAGTTCTGTTAATAGAAACAAAATGGTGATAAGGAGATATGAAAATTTAAAACTCTGTCTTTTCTATATAGAAGTGACTGGCGTAGTCTGCTATGGAGGGTTGACACCCTCATCATCGCATTCTTAAGAGTTGTTAATATATTTTAAAGAAGATTTATTTCACTTTTTCGCTATTTGAATTGTTTTTCCTCGATTTTTCTTCAGGTGGTAAATTTTAATTACCCTTACTATTCTGTTTTACTACTTTCCTGACAAATCCAATGTTTTTCAAGATACTAGTCTTGATTTCAGTCGGTTTTACACAAATGAGACAGAACTTGAATATCTTCTTAACGGAACTTGGTTTTTTTTTTTAATCATTATTTTTTTCCTTTTGAAATCATTTTTTCTAAGATAAAGTTATTGACCACTGAACTAATCCTTTAAGAAAATATGTAATGCCACTACATCATGATAAAGTATTCCATATTCCTCAGTACTTGGTCTAGGGCCAGATGCTACGATTGTATTCATTTGAGAGCCAAATGAGAGCTTAGATTCGGTCGAAATTGACAAAGATTTTCATTTTTGACATTTCGGGTCGAAATATATAGATTACTTCAAATTCTCCTTTCCCCTCGCCCCCTCTCTCTCTCTCTTCCCGTCCCCTATCCAAACCTCCCCAATCATTTTAATTCGAAATAATTGCATTTTTGTAGTGTTCCCTACTTAGGCCAAATTAAAGCTTAGATTTGTGGCCAAATATATAGATTATTTTAAAATTCCCGCCTTTTAACCCCCCCCCTACCCCCACCTTCCCCCCTTCCATTTGCTTCATTATTTTAAATCGAAATAATTGCAATTTTACGGAGTCCCGTGCTTAGACCTATCTTGAATTTCTTTCTACCTATTTTTTGGTTGGGGGGGGGGGGGGCCGAAATGATACTTTTTCCCCAGTTTTTCATATGGGCCGATCACCCCTCTTGCACCCGCGATCTGCGCCCATGGTGACAGCTATGACGACAGCTCTCCAGGTAGTAGGCCTAATGTTATTACAAATCACATTGAACCCAATATTGTAATGACTAACTTTATACCGATAGGCTAGGCTAGAATGAAAGAGCTTTAACGTCCATGACGTCTTCGTCGTTCGGTTTTGCCCACATGAGCAAAGTGTTACAAAACTATTACGAAAACCGATTGTAAATTTGATTCATATATGAGGTTACTTTTTAATGCTAAATTATTCATAGACTTTACTCTGATTGTTCAGTT